>WNWK01005080.1:52500-102500 GCA_009830355.1 Cherax destructor | reverse complement strand
CAATAACAACAGCAGTAGCAACAACAGGAGCAGCAGCAGCAGCATCAATAACAACAGCAGTAGCAACAACAGGAGCAGCAGCAGCAGTGTTTGCGGCAGCAGTCATGGTGATGTTAATGTTTCAACAGTGACCATTAGTGAGAGTGAAGCCCAGCCCTGTCACTCTGATACTACTCTGAATATAGGATAGCTGTGTATACGTGTGTGTATACAGGAGTGTATATATGCCTCTTATGGACCACTATCTGTTTCGGGCCTCGAATGCCTGACCATATCTACTCTGTTCTTAAAACTGTGTATACAGTTTGCTTCCCCCACCATCTCTTCATTAAGTGTGTTTACATAGTGAGTAGTGTAGTGTTCCGGCAAGGTGTATATAAACACACACACATTGATATTATATATATATATATATATATATATATATATATATATATATATATATATATATATATATATATATATATATATAGGGAGGTACCACCTCTGGAACTGTCCTAAGGACCCTCATCCTCAGAGAAAAGAATAAACTTGATTCAGGGAAAACTCAAGGTTCTCCCTAAAGCTGTTTGAAAATTGTTTTCTCCTACCACCCTCTCTATTTTATATATACTTTATTTAAAGACAAAATACTTTATATATATATATATATATATGCACAGTGTTCGGTGAAATTTAACCAGGACAAATAATCTTAAGGTTCCCTTCTTTTTAACTTTATAAATTTCACGGCGCCACAAAATTTACCAAAAATACAGAGAAGGAATTTCACCAGCGCTCATAGAATACATTTGCATGAGAAAGGAGCCAAATCCAGGGGACCACGCGCTGTAATACGGTTCAGAGCTCACGTGGAAAGTGCCTTCGCATATTCCGTAGCAAAGATCACAATATAGGCAGTTCTCGCCTGTAGCTTAGACCTCGGATTTTGCACTGCTGTTTATTTTCATCCAGATCACTGTTAAGATGCACCGAGTGAAATGAAAGTGAGGAAGAGCAAACACGGTGAATGAAGAAAGCAAATGAAGAGAAAACGGAGAAAGTAAAATAGCCACTTCGAGGCCACAAGTCGAAATCCCAGACATTTCGCCTGAAGATGAGACCCGGGTAAGGACTACAAAATCGTCTCGCGCTTCTCTTATTTTATACTCGGTGCCTTGATTATCTTCGCTGAGAGGCCTCCGCTTCACCCCATCCCAACCCCTTCCACCCGGGAAGCTAAACCTGGACTTCCATTATGCTGATTTGCCGTTGGAATCAAGAGAAGAAGGAGAGGCAAGGAGGAATTAGCTTAAGGTGGGGTGGACTTTCAGGCTGAAAGTCAAGCGGTAGGTGAAATGCCCGTGACCTCGGAGACGACCAGCGAGGACAGTCTTCTTCTGCTTATAAATGCGAGGCTGTCTCCTGCAGCCAACCCAGAATTCGCTAAATTTTTTCCAAGCATCCACATGTTATTTTAAGCCAGCGGGAAAAGATTGCCTTCTAAAGTCTTTCCTGGTTACCCCTGAATTAGAGATGGTATTTGAGTGACAGGGAGAGAAAGACTGGGTTTGTATTGCTCTATTGTCAAGAAGCAGCTCGCCGGAATGCATTTCTGACGGCTTTTACAAGAGTGTTTTGGTGGCGGGATTCCAGCAGCCCCCACCAACCATGTCCATCCTTGGCCTGATTTTTATTTTAAGAGGAAAGACTTGTGTGAATATAAACGTCGGATGGGAGTGGAGTGGGTCCGAGGGAGAGAGAGAGAGAGAGAGAGAGAGAGTCATAATACACACACACACACACATACACACACACAAACAGCTAGGAGGACTGCGTCTTACTGGATTATTAAAATATTTTGAAACTTCCCTACTAGATATTTATCCACAAGCTAAAAAAAAAACAGGCAGGAATATAGGGAAAAAGTGCTCAAGCGAATCAGGGAGATGTCCCTGGCTGGCAGAATACAAAGAAGTAGTGAGGAAGAAGAAGAGTGAGCGAGTGTAACCAGCGGGGTATGCACTGGCTCTTAATGTCGGTGAGGATTTGATTCTCATTTGTTTTGTGTGATGGTGTGCTGCAAGTTTCATGACTAGCGCCTGTGCTGTTTCTGGTGTTCGTAAATGATCTGTTTGGTGGGATCAGAGAAATGGCTACTGAAGTTATGAAGGTTACTGGAGTTCAGATGGCTGCAGGAGTCCAGATGGCTATTGAAGTTCAGATGATATTAGAATTCAGATGGAAGCTGAAGACAAAAATGAGCCTTAGGGTTGCCAGAAAGTTGACTACAATCTCAAAGTTGTAGGTAAGTGGAATTAGCTAGATGAGAAAGTGATGGAAGTGACCTCCAGCCACAGACTCAAGAGTCAGCAGCATGACAGCAAGAAATGATGCTATCTGAAAAGGCGGGGCCAGGAGCTGAGCCTCGGCCCTACAAACACAACTCGGCAATCATATTATAAGTGGTATTCAGTGTCAACAAAATGATGCGTTAGACATATGTGCATTACTTAGATGTCATTATTGTTGATACCTACAGATACTAAAAGAGTTGTACATGTGTCTTACTCATTACAACACGAAGAGTACCCACACAGTATTCTGGTGAGCACTGTAGCTCACAGTAGAGGCAGCAGAGAGCCGCAATCACCAACGCAGCCACCAAATGCAGCCGCTCAGGAGATATATGTCTCACACACTGGTTCCTCTCTGGCGGAACATTTCCCATCTCTCTCTCTCTCTCTCTCTCTCTCTCTCTCTCTCTCTCTCTCTCTCTCTCTCTCTCTCTCTCTCTCTCTCTCTCTCTCTCTCTCTCTCTCTTCTCTCTCTCTCTCTCTCTCTCTCTCTCTCTCTCTCTCTCTCTCTCTCTCTCTCTCTCTCTCTCTCTCTCTCTCTCTCTCTCTCTCTCTCTCTCTCTCTCTCTCTCTCCCTCTTGGGAAATTTCTGATACTTTTCGTTATTTGTCTTATACCAGACAAAACAGGTTCAAAACAACCTTCCATCGTGACAACATTTTGTTGCATGTAGTGCTTTATTATTAAGTCAGTGCCTTGATAAATCTGTACACACAGCGATACGTTGTCATAATAAAAGCTTGCTCTGCACTTGTCTTTATTACTATCAAAAGAGAGCCTTTGTATCCACAAGTGCTCTTGGCGCGTCTCCTCTCTGGGTATACAGAGTTAGCAAGTTAGTCAGTAATTTCAGTGATAGCAATAACAGCCATTTTCATTATTATTCTATACATGATAAAATGCTAGATCGACTGGGATCATACAGTACCTGGAGACTGGGAAGTAATCAGGAGCGATCTGAGAAGAAAGGTAGGATAATTCCAGTTCCTAGATCAGTGCACCCCATTAAAAGGCTGGTGACGTGTAGTAGTTCTCAACTATTGAAAACGAAGCTCAGGAGAGTAAGTCAAAGTCTCTCTGCCTGGGATGGATTTATCCTAATGCTTTGAGAGTTCGTTATAAATCCTATTATAGTGATTTTCCCTTAAAGTTTGTTGGAATTACAAAGTTGAAGTTAGTAGGTAATTATGTACGCTAAGTAGCTTTCGTAATTATCATCCTGTGAGACACGAGAAGAGATGAACGTGATTTTGTTTATCTGTACTTCCCATGATGTGCTAGCCTCACATCCTTTCTCACTCTCCACCCACTTCCACTGTTTTCTCCCGCTTAAGGCTCTCGATAAATCAGCATAAATGACGTCCAAGGAGATCTCCCAAAGCTCTTGAGGTTTCAAGGTTACTTTTCTCACTTTCCTCCAGCGCAGCGACGGACGGAGGTCGGGTGGGCCGACGAGTTGGTTAAGGACATTGCGTATCCAGTTGCACAGATAATCATGAGCCCTAGACGGGTACTTCCAGAAGTGGTGTGTTGTGGAGTCCTCCAGCGGTCTCATCTTGGGGCGATTAGGTGGAATCCCCTGTTTACATCCCGAGACTCAAAGTGAATTCGTAACTTTCTCCATTTCCTTCACTTATTCGCTCGTTTTTCTTCCTCTTCACCCCCATTCACAGCCCCCACGACCTGCGTGCTCAGGAAGCAGCCACGGTTAATCTATACTTTCACCTCGGCAGGAAAGCCGCTGGTATAAGCCAGCTTCAGGAATATACGAAGCCACTTCCCTTCACTCTCTTCCACCAACCTTGGCTCTGAACTGTATTAGTGTCAATGGCCGGGCAAGTTTAACTCCTTTATCATGCAAAGATATCTTATGACTGCTTGTGGAATGGGTTGTCCTGACGTTGAGAGTTGCGGGATTCAAAGCCACTGAATATTAACCCGCTGAGCAGTGACGGTATTGCTCGTAAAGTAGTGATGGAAATGTATAGAAAGTGTGTAATATCCTAGGTTAAGTTTGCGGGTGTTAAACATCAGCTCTTGGTCCCGCCTCTTAATTTTCTGTTGGCTGACTTTATCTGCATCTGCCGAATCGTTATTAGAAGCAGTGAAGTGTATTTTTTTTTACTCTGTGTCGTTCAGTAGTGTTTTTATTTTCACTGGAACTCGGAAACTAGACATTCCTTTATAATAATAATAATAATAATAATAATAATAATAATAAACACCTTTATTTCTACAAGTACATGTACAAGGTATACAGACCATAGCTGACATCAATGACATACTACTATATAGAAAGCCCCTTGTTATGCTGAGCATTTCCCGCAAATTAGGTCAGTTTTGTCCCAGGATGAGACCCACACCAGTCCACTAACACCCAGGTACACATTTTACTGATGGGTGAACATGGACAACCGGTGTAAGGAAACACGCCCACTGTTTCAGCCCTCGGCGGGAATCGAACACGGACACCAGGCAAAAGTTATTTATTTAGTTATAACTGCAAGGTTGTGTGTACGCTCGTCGCATCTCCTCAGTTTCTCATAACTGGTCACACAAATTTCCTGGCATTTTGGAACCAGTCATACTTATTCTTCAAACTGTGTACAAAGTTTATCTCCAGCACCTCCTTATCTAGGTGTTTCGTTTTTTTTTTTAACCATCTTTAGATTCACCAATTAATTCTTGGCTTTCATGCGATTAATATTGTATCTGTTTCTCTGTGTTCAGTCCCTGCTTTCTATACAGTCTCTTTATGTTTGCTCTCTCTCTCTCTCTCTCTCTCTCTCTCTCTCTCTCTCACACACACACACACACACAATTACTCCCATAAACACATTCCTATTCATTCATTGTTAAGAGTTACATCTCACCTCCGGCTGACCTACAAGTGTTATAACTTCAGTTAAAAAAAATGGCGAGAGTTGATACCTATAAAAATAATATCTCAAACAAAAACGCATCGGTAAAAAATATTTATTTACGCCAACTCAAAAAAACGTCCTTGTTATTTATTTCAAGCGAAGTTTAATATATAAAACAAAGGAGAGTTTGGAGTTATGAGACTAAGGAAGTAAAATGTGTATTCACTTGTCTTTTCTTTGAGGCTTTTGCCTCAACACACCACACGGTCGCCAGGAGGCCTAGTCAGAGACTAGGTAGCGGGGGCGTCGATCATCCCTGGAACACCATCCAGGTAACTAGACTCCAGGTAGAGGGGTCAAAAATTTGGTATATTATTGTCATTTGCACGAGGTCATGCGAATGGGAATGTGTCGACAGACATAACCTGTTGACATGACATCTTCACCTCACTGTCTCTCGCCTCATCTCACGAATAATCTCTTGCTCATAATCGCACATTCGTATCTTTCGGGTGGATCCACCCGAGTGATCCACCCGAGTGATCCACCGGAGGACGACTCAATCAATCTCCATTTCAACTTTCCTTCCCCCATGACCGTCGTCTGCCTACCTGCGATGCATCATAGATTATTGACGTTTCTATCCTAGGAGGAAGGAGAGAAGAGGAACAGGAAAAGGAACAGGAGGAGAAAAAACAGGAGAAGAATGAGGAGGAGGAGCAGCAGCAGCAGCGTTGAATCACCCAAGGAAAAGAGACGCTCAATCCATTAGAGAATCCCATCTTTCACCAGATTATCTCTTGTGCTTGAAAATTAAGTCCCCTAGCCCCATTCCCCAGCCCCATTCCCCAGCCCCATTCCCCAGCCCCATTCCCCAGCCCCATTCCCCAGCCCCATTCCCCAGCACCAATCCCCTACATGTCATATACATGGGGGGTACATGAGAAAGACAGATTACAGAGGACCTGGAAATCCACACCAAGGCTGTCTGCTAAGAACTATCCACTTCCATCAAGCTTATGAACTATCGTGTATTATCTTGGCAGCATATATTCTATCTGCACGTCATACTTGTCATCATACACGTCATAATACACGACATCAACACGTCATCAACAGGGATTATTGAGTGGTCGGGGTGGTGTTGACGCCGACTACAGCTCAGGCTTATCTTGTGATGGAAGGCTGTGTGACTCTCTTCATTCTCGCTATCTTTCTCCACGAGGAAGGACGGAAGGAGGGAGGTAGAAAGATAGTAAGGAGGTAGTGAGGGAGGAGTGGAGGACTGAGCGAATGGAGGAGGTGGGAAAGAGGTTAAAGGGAGAGAAATCGATATTTCTGTCACTTTTGTATCACCATTCCCCTTCCATTTTATACAATTTATTCATTACTACTATAATTATATTATGATTTCCACCTCACTATAATACCCATATATACCTCTGTGTCTCTGTATTGCTTTGTAACGGCTTGACAAAGCTCCTGGAGAGCGAAACGTTGCCACAATAAAATGTCGCATTAGTTGCACTTGTGTCCTTTTACCTAATATATTCATTCTACCTCTAACCCTTCCCAAAATAAATGGTTAAAAATATAATCCTAATTTTTAAAGGGATGGCCCGGTAAGCCAGCGGAAGTCCTCGGTCAGATGACCAGAAGCTCCAGCTGAGGGGTCATCATATGACTAAGACCCGCGTCAGGAAACACTTACCCTCTTTCCTGACAAGCCTTACCTAACCTAACCCTTACCATTTACCTATCCACTTTCCTGCTATTATTCTCTATCTTTCTCTTCCCATCTTTCTTTCCCCAAGAATAATTAACGTCACGATACCAAGGTACGCGACAATTTAAATGACCCACCCTCAGGAATCTTTTGACAAGGTTTCAATCCTCTCTACATATCGTCATTAAAACTTTTGCAGTACTTTATTAGTACTCATCAAAGGACTATTTTGAACTTCAGTTAACTAACTTCAAAGGTAATAATAGTCCATTTATTTACACGAAAATGTGCTGAAAGGAGCATGATTTTTTTAAACAGTTTATTGATACATTTAATACACAGCTTTAAGCTCGTATGAATCATTCAAAGAGAGGTGAAGCCTCGATCCTCTGTATCCAAACCTCGAGACAGACACACTTCCTAACTGTATTCACTTGGCACACAGAAGAGTCAAAGAGACGGCCTTCCGCCCAGTGCCTCCACATGCGCTTCATTGCTTGCTGAATACACATGATGAATAACTTTGCTCTATTTACACGCAAAATAAATCAGCTCTGCCCGTGGCAGCATATTCTGAGTGGGAGATGCAGCCTCACACACCCACGGGAGATGACTGAGCTGATTAACCTCTCAGGTGAGTGGGTTTCGGGCTGTCAGGTGTGTGGGTTATTAGATGTGTGGGTTGTCTGGTGTGTGGGTTGTCTGGTTTGTGGGCTGTCAGGTGTTGGGGTTGTCAGGCGTGTGGGTTGTCTGGTGTGTGATTTGTCAGGTGTGGGTCGTCAAGTGTTTGGGTGGTCAGCTGTCAACTGTGGGTTGGCTGAGGTGTGTGTTTGGCCCCAGATTATTAAAGCGACTATCTCATTTTTATTTTTGGCGTTATTCTAGCAGAAAAATCCCTCCTATCACCATCCCCTCGTTTTTCATAAAGCCAACATGTACATAGCAGCCATTACCACCAAAATTTTCAAAGATTTTATCAGAAGACCTAGAGCCAGCACCGCAACATGTACCACATACAATTTAGTATGTGGTAAATGAGGAAAGTTCTATGTTAGGGTGACAGGCTGAGACCTCAAGCACGCCTTCAGTGACAAATGTGCTTGCAGGAGGGATAGCGAAAAATAGGTGAGCGTAGTACATAGTGACCGAATTTCTACATCATGGACTGGAGGAGAACACGACAGTTAAACCACGAGAACAGGAGTAAAAGTAGTGTTTTAGAAGCCGCCTCGATGATCTATACCTCGTCACCGCCACCGAACACTAAATGGAATGTATATATTTGCTAAACTCATTGCCCACATTATCCAAGATCTGTGTAAGAATAATAGAACTGTCACCTTCGCCCCGTTACCTACTCTTACTTTACTCTGACCTCACCCATACCTTTTCGCACATAAGAACATAAGGAAGGAGGAACACTGTTGTAGGTCTACTAGCCCATACTAGGCAAATCCTTCTGAAACCCCAAACATATCATAAAAATGGAGGAACACAGCAACAGGCCTACTGGCCCATATTAGGCAAGTTCTTCTCGAACCCACCCACTTGTAAACCTTTCACCAAAGCTATCCAAGAATTAACTTCAATATCTTGGGTACTTGTATGTCTTATAAAACAGTGTTTTTCTTTATTCATGTATAACTGGTGAAGCCCAGGCTTGGGAGGGAGCTCAAAATAAAAATATTCCATTTTGCCAGAGAATTTATTTCCTCTTTGAATGCACTCACTCACACAAACACACGCACGCATGAACGCACACACACACACACACACACACACGCACACACACACAAACACACTGTACCTACTTCTAATCAGTGTCCATCTTCTATTTCTAATTTATTCATAATTTCAGAGCCTGGCTCTGCAGGTTGGCTCAGTGCCAGTCATCAGGGATGTGGCAACACTGCCATCAGCCACACCTGGAGTAGTGGCAGAGGTGAAAGTGTCACTCCATGCTGGAGGCCATGTAACAACCTGGTTGATCAACACGCTGTCTCGCTGGTTAATATCCTCGTTTGACGCCTCATTCAACAGTTGATAGATGTTGATGGAGAATTAGTGTGTGTGTGTGTGTGTGTGTGTGTGTGTGTGTGTGTGTGTGTGTGTTACCGGGCAGTAACCTGGCCAAACATTTTTTTGCATTTTAGGGCTCGAAAAAAAGGTGATGATTTATTGTTTTAATATCACGGTGAAAAACTTTAATATCACACATTATGATGTGATATTAATTTATTTTAATTAGGATCTCGGTAAGCCAGCGGAAGGTCTGGGTCGTATGACTAAAAGCTGCGATGACTGGGTCATTATGTGACTAAGATAGCGTCGGGAGGAATTTGTTATATTTTTGTATACAGAAATGTAGAGTCAGCTTTTATTTTTTCAAAACTTCGCTATATGTGGAGAAGCATCATGGCAATCATTAGTTTAAGTCCTGCCACAATCTTGCTTTTGTTTTAACTTTTATTTCTTCTGACAAAAGGCCAAAAAAGACACATAAGGCAAAAAGGACATCATTATTAGTACGAGGTTTCACCTACGTAATAAAGCATTATGTAGGTGAATCGTTTTGTCAATAAAGTTCTTTCGTTGTACGTGTTCTTGAACTAATATCGCACCTTCACTCCAGATCTGGAGAGTCGTACTAATGGCTGAACACGACTCAAATGGGTTCAATAACACGAACACACACACAAATAGGTGAGTACACACACACATTAATGTGCCAGGGGTGCCACGACACTAGCACTACCTGGAATCTAACTGTTCCACGATTCCATCGATCATTCATTACCTGCTGTCACTCTCCTATTGAATGGTCTCCTCTGTCATGGATGTTAATTTTTAACGAGGATCCCAGAGTCAATTTTCTAATGTTGCCTCTAACTCTATTTTGTTTATTTTATGTTAGATTAGGTTAAGCAAGGTTAGTTTAGGTTAAATTATTTTACGTTAGGTTTTTTAATTTAGGTTAGGTTAGATTAGTTTAGGTTAGGTTCGGTTATGTTATGTTAGGGTGAGTATGACTAGGCTAGGTTAGGTTAGGGTAAGACTAGGTTAGATTAGGTTAAGACTAGGTTAGGATAGGGTAAGACTAAGTTAGATTAGGTTAGGTTTGGTTAGGTTAGGACAAGGTTAGGTTAGGGTAAACTAAGTTAGAATTACTGATTTGTACAAATATGACAGATGTTACTAGAAGGGATTCCTTTAATTATCTTCTTGACTCCTGAAGATCAACTGTAGTTACAATTGTTCTTCATTTAACTTTAATAATACAATTCCAGCTATATGAGACACAAGGAAATTATTTCGTGGCTAAAGGTTAAGGTTTTTATCTTTACTTGACCTTGTTTGGTCCAGTGTGTGGCTATTGTTTGGTTCAGTGTGTGGCTATTGTTTGGTCCAGTGTGTGGCTATTGTTTGGTACAGTGTGCGGCTATTGTTTGGTCCAGTGTGTGGTTATTGTTTGGTGCAGTGTGTGGATATTGTTTGGTCCAATGTCTGGTCCAGTGTGTGGCTATTGTTTGGTCCAGTGTGTGGCTATTGTTTGGTCCGGTGTGTGGCTATTGTTTGGTACAGTGTGTGGTTATTGTTTGGTCCGGTGTGTGGTTATTGTTTTGTCCAGTGTGTTGCTATTGTTTGGTCCAGGGTGTGGCTATTGTTTGGTCCAGGGTGTGGCTATTGTTTGGTCCAGTGTGTGGCTATTGTTTGGTCCAGTGTGTGGCTATTGTTTGGCCCAGTGTGTGGCTATTGTCAGTGCTTGACTGACTCTCCTCCATATGTTCTTGTAGGATCCATAATGTTTTAACTTATTTCATTATTTTAATTTGTAACTCATTCACTCACGCACTCCCTCCCTCATTCACTCACGCACTCTCTCATTCACTCACGCACTCATACACGGGAAGGGTTGAGAGGGGGAGAGCTCACCATTTATATATTAACAATGCCATGTCCCTTCGCGCACGTCTCCCCTTCTCACCCTCACCCTCTTTCCCCATGCCACCCCTCACCCTCCCCCACACCCACACCCCCCTCCACCCCATCCCTCCATCAATATTGTCCAACGGATCTGCTTGTTACAGTCGAGGTAAAAATTCGAATTCAATTTCAGAATTTAAACGCGAAAACTTCAGCTCCAGTTGGCAGTTCTATTCACATTAAAACATATGATAAAACAACAAGTCAAATTGAAGTAGATAGAAATAGATGGGAAAATTGAGTTGATACCACAGACCAATAAGTTTTAAATACAGAAAATTCGGACCATTCAGTGTTAAATATCTCTTTTTCCTTTTCATATTACTTTTTTTTTTATATCTCGCTTTAATTAATTATATTGATTTCTTTTTATTCGCCTTTAACTGCCTCTCGTTTGACCAATGAGGTGTTTTAATCATACTATTGTTTGATTCTAAATGGTCCGAAATTTCTGTATTCCTGCTTTATACGGGACTCCCAGACCAAATAAGCCTTATATACAAGGATTTCAGAGTAATCAGTCGTAGATTTAGAGATCCCAGACCAAACAGAACAGACTGTCCTACGGAAGTCCTCCCTCTCAGGCCGATAGATTTCATCATTTGATAGAAGGAAGCCGTCCTGTGTGATGGAATACGCCAGCACCGCTGGTCATCGCACCTCACATATCATGTGTTTGTGACTTAATGAAGCCCACTGTGTGGGCGAAACGTCGCCAGTAAACCCTTCTAACACTAATAGTATACAATATCGGCAGGTGTGTAGGCGAAGCGTCTCGTTAGATCCCGAAGTGTTGCCCAAGTGTCTTATTTATCAGTAAAATTTCCAAATAACTGCATTTGTGTTGCCTTAACACAGTGTCAACATCTCATTTAACTACCTTCCATAGCCAGCTTTCGTTCCCCCACTGTGTAACTATCGTATAGATAGTGTAACTATCGTATAGATAGTGTAAATATCGTATAGATAGTGTAAATATCGTATAGAGTAGCAGGAGGATACTGCTGATAAATCCAAGTTGTTTACTCCAAAAAATGGTCCAGGGTGTTGCTCAACTCTTGGATCCAACCACCCATGCTGGTCCACACCACTCATGCTGGTCCACACCACTCATGCTGGTCCACACCACTCATGCTGGTCCACACCACTCATGCTGGTCCACACCACTCATGCTGGTCCACACCACTCATGCTGGTCCACCAAACTAGATTTCAAACTAAAATGATTCCCTCGCTTTGATGGTCTCTGAGGCTTGTACGGAGTTCCGTAGACCATCAAGATATTGATCCTCTGTTTTTATTTCCCCAGAACAATACCAAGTATACCGAACCAGTGATGGACCTCGACGTGGAGAATATTGTTATAACCAATTCTCACAAGTACCCTATATCCAGTACCCTGTATCCAGTATCCTCTATCCAGTATCCTGTATCCACTATCCTGTATCCAGTATCCTGTATCCAGTATCCTGTATCCAGTATCCTGTATCCAGTATCCTGTATCCAGTATCCTGTAGCCAGTATCCTGTATCCAGTATCCTGTATCCAGTACCCTGTATCCAGTATCCTGTATCCAGTACCCTGTATCCAGAACCCTGTATCCAGTATCCTGTATCCAGTACCCTGTATCCAGTATCCTGTATCCAGTATCCTGTATCCAGTATCCTGTATCCAGTATCCTGTATCCAGTATCCTGTATCCAGTATCCTGTATCCAGTATCCTGTATCCAGAACCCTGTATCCAGTATCCTGTATCCAGTACCCTGTATCCAGTATCCTGTATCCAGTACCCTGTACCCAGTACCCTGTATCCAGTACCCTGTATCCAGTACCCTGTATCCAGTACCTTGTATCCAGTACCCTGTATCCAGTATCCTGTATCCAGTATCCTGTATCCTGTATCCAGAACCCTGTATCCAGTATCCTGTATCCAGTACCCTGTATCCAGTATCCTGTATCCAGTACCCTGTATCCAGTATCCTGTATCCAGTACCCTGTATCCAGTATCCTGTATCCAGTACCCTGTACCCAGTACCCTGTATCCAGTACCCTGTATCCAGTACCCTGTATCCAGTACCCTGTATCCAGTACCCTGTATCCAGTATCCTGTATCCAGTATCCTGTATCCAGTATCCTGTATCCAGTATCCTGTATCCAGTACCCTGTATCCAGTACCCTGTATCCAGTACCCTGTATCCAGAACCTTGTATCCAGTATCCTGTATCCAGTACCCTGTATCCAGTATCCTGTATCCAGTACCCTGTATCCAGTACCCTGTATCCAGTACCCTGTATCCAGTACCTGTATCCAGAACTTACCAGTAGCTGTACGTAATCAACCTGTATCCAGTATCCTGTTCAGTTCTCTAAGTATCCTGTATCCAGTATCCTGTATCCAGTATCCTGTATCCAGTACCCTGTATCCAGTACCCTGTATCCAGTACCCTGTATCCAGAACCTTGTATCCAGTATCCTGTATCCAGTACCCTGTATCCAGTATCCTGTATCCAGTACCCTGTATCCAGTATCCTGTATCCAGTACCCTGTACCAGTTAGAGGAAAGAGAACATTACAACAGTCAGGCTGACGTAATTCACACCTAACTCACAAATATTGTTCAGTTTCGTCTAAATGAAGATTACTTCTGTTCACTAGTTATTTTTTTATTAAAAAAATCACGAGGTCCTTCAAGGGTCTTAATGCCCGTAAAGTGCTCTTGATCCAAGGAATATATGACCCCAACAGATTCAGCGCTTTCTCAATAGAATAATAATAATAGTAATAATAACTATAATAATAATAATTATTATTATTAATACTGCAACAAGAATACTCATGTATATTTTTAAACTCAAATTGTGCCACAGATGCGAAGATAAAACTGTATGTAACTTTCAAATCCTTTGCTGTTAAGTATGTTTATTATTGTACTGGTGAGTTACATGTCAGGGTTCTATGCCAGGCGGGATTTGTTGTGTTATAACAAACATTGAAAGATGTGTGGCGATGTTGTGGGTTTGGAGGTGGAAGTGACAGTACCTGCACTCTGAATAATGGACGGGGATGATGAAAGTAATGTTGTGGTGATAGTGATAGTAGTGGTGCTGTGGTAGGGAGTGTTAGTAGTGGTGCAGTGGTAGGGAGTGTTAGTAGTGGTGCAGTGGTAGGGAGTGTTAGTAGTGGTGCAGTGGTAGGGAGTGTTAGTAGTGGTGCAGTGGTAGGGAGTGTTAGTAGTGGTGCAGTGGTAGGGAGTGTTAGTAGTGGTGCTGTGGTAGGGAGTGTTAGTAGTGGTGCTGTGGTAGGGAGTGTTAGTAGTGGTGCAGTGGTAGGGAGTGTTAGTAGTGGTGCTGTGGTAGGGAGTGTTAGTAGTGGTGCTGTGGTAGGGAGTGTTAGTAGTGGTGCAGTGGTAGGGAGTGTTAGTAGTGGTGCAGTGGTAGGGAGTGTTAGTAGTGGTGCTGTGGTAGGGAGTGTTAGTAGTGGTGCAGTGGTAGGGAGTGTTAGTAGTGGTGCAGTGGTAGGGAGTGTTAGTAGTGGTGCTGTGGTAGGGAGTGTTAGTAGTGGTGCTGTGGTAGGGAGTGTTAGTAGTGGTGCTGTGGTAGGGAGTGTTAGTAGTGGTGCTGTGGTAGGGAGTGTTAGTAGTGGTGCTGTGGTAGGAGTGATAGTAGTGGTGCTGTGGTAGGGAGTGTTAGTAGTGGTGCAGTGGTAGGGAGTGTTAGTAGTGGTGCAGTGGTAGGAGTGTTAGTAGTGGTGCTGTGGTAGGGAGTGTTAGTAGTGGTGCTGTGGTAGGGAGTGTTAGTAGTGGTGCTGTGGTAGGGAGTGTTAGTAGTGGTGCTGTGGTAGGGAGTGTTGGTAGTGGTGCAGTGGTAGGGAGTATGGTGGCAGGGAGTGTAGTAGTAGTGTGGTGGCAGGGAATGTGGTGGTAGGGAGTGTGTTTTAGCAGTGAATATGATGGCAGGGTGTGTGGTAGCAGGGAGTGTGTGATAGCAGGGAGTGTGTAGTGTGTGGTAGCAGTGACTATGATGGCAGGGTGTGTGGTAACAGGGAGTGTGTGGTAGCAGTGAATATGATGGCAGGGTGTGTGGTAGCAGGGAGTGTGTGGTAGCAGAGAGTGTGTTTTAGCAGTGAATATGATGGCAGGGTGTGTGGTAGCAGGGAGTGTGTGATAGCAGGGAGTGTGGTAGTAGTGAACATGATGGCAGGGTGTGTGGTAGCAGGGAGTGTGTGGTAGCAGGGAGTGTGTGGTAGCAGGGAGTGTGTGGTGGCAGTGGGTGTGGCAGGGTGTGTGGTGCAGGATGAGTGTGGTAGTAGTGAACATGTTGGCAAGGTGTGTGGTGCAGGAGTGTGGTGAGCAGGGGTGTGGTGCAGGGAGTGTGGTGGCAGTGAATGTGGCAGGGTGTGTGGTGGCAGTGGATGTGGTGAGTGGAACAGTGGCAGTGTGTGGTGGCAGGAGTGTGGTGGCAGGGTGTGTGGTGGCAGGGAGTGTGGTGGCAGGGAGTGTGGTGGCAGGGTGTGTGGTGGCAGGGAGTGTGGTGGCAGGGAGTGTGGTGGCAGGGAGTGTGGTGGCAGGGTGTGTGGTGGCAGGGAGTGTGGTGGCAGGGAGTGTGGTGGCAGGGTGTGTGGTGGCAGGAGTGTGTGTGGCAGGGAGTGTGGTGGCAGGGAGTGTGGTAGCAGGGGAGTGTAGGGTGGTGGCAGGGAGTGTGGTGGCAGGGGTGTGGTGGCAGGGAGTGTGGTGGCAGGGAGTGTGGTGGCAGGGAGTGTGGTGCAGGGAGGTGGTGGCAGGGTGTGTGGTGGCAGGGATGGGTGGCAGGAGGTGGTGGCAGGGTGTGTGGTGGCAGGGAGTGTGGTGGCAGGAGTGTGTGGTGGCAGGGAGTGTGGTGGCAGGGGGTGGCAGTGTGGTGGCAGGTGTGTGGTGGCAGGGAGTGTGGTGGCAGGGAGTGTGGTGGCAAGGTGTGTGGTGGCAGGGTGTGTGGTGGCAGGGGGGCAGTGTGGTGGCAGGTGTGTGGTGGCAGGGAGTGTGGTGGCAGGAGTGTGGTGGCGATGGGGGAGTGTGTGGTGGCAGGGAGTGTGGTGGCAGGGAGTGTGGTGGCAAGGTGTGTGGTGGCAGGGAGTGTGGTGGCAAGGTGTGTGGTGGCAGGGAGTGTGGTGGCAGGGTGTGTGGTGGCAGGGTGTGTGGTGGCAGGGAGTGTGGTGGCAGGGAGTGTGGTGGTAGGTGTCATTGATGTGTTTAGTCAAGCTTCTTGTAAATGTGTAATTGTGTTGGTAGCGTGTTTAGAGTAATCCGCTTACCACCACTGTGTATGTGTGTGTGTGTGTGTGTGTGTGTGTGTGTGAGTGTGTGTGTGTGTGTGTGTGAGCGTATTTTCACTTGTGTGCATGTGCGTGTTCGGTGCACCACCTTGCATGGTATCGTTTTTGTTAGGATCGCAACGGGAACACAACAGTGGAGCATAGTGATAGACGACCTAGGCAACGACCTAGGCAACGACCTAGGCAACGACCTAGATGACCATATGAACGAAGCAGCAACGAAAACCATAACATGGAATCAAATATAATGACAAAACTACCGCAGGTTTAATTAACCTTCCCATAATAATAATAATAATAATAATAATAATAATAATAATAATAATAATAATAATAATAATAATAATAATAATAATAATAATAATATTAATAATAATAATAATAATAATAATAATAAATAATAATAATAATATTAATACTAATAATAATAATAATAATAATAATAATAATAATAATAATATTATTATTATTATTATTATTATTATTATTATTATTATTATTATTATTATTATTATTATTATTATTATTATTATTATATATCTTCAGCCAATATGAAAGTTCTGAGTAACTAATGCATATATGCTAAGAAATATGTATACACGAAGTGTATATTCATCGACAGATGAATTTCTTTCATATGTACAACAAGAACTTAGCTAAAGTCTTACTTCCAGTCTGAGAGTCTTGACTGGTGGTGCACAGGTGACAGGCACCTTATGAGGACTCTTGAATGCTCTAACATTAGTGTCCGTAGTGAAGAACATTTATTTTCACGTCTGGAAGTGAAATCAATATTTCAAGGAAAGCGAAGTATAATGTATAATGCATGCACAATGAACGTGTGTTTAATGTATACATACATAATGTTCTGTATGAATAATGAATAAATAGTTATGTGGTGGGGCGATGTGCAGGAGGGAAAGATAACGAATTTGATACAGTGTGCGAGATGTCATAGTTGCTTTTTGCTGATGATATTTCTTTGGAAAGATAATTAAAAAAGGTTGCAAAGGCTGTGGACCAATTTGGGAGAATATTTAAAAAAAGAAATTTCAGAGTGGACATACGAAAAAAAAGCGAAGCGAGAAGAGTAACGCAAAAAAACTAGGTAATGAAAGATTAGATAAGAGACTGGAGGGAGGGAGTCTTGAGTAAGTAAATGAGATCAGATATTTAAGAATAAACTTCTCGGAGGATGAATCTATGAAAGGCAACGTGAACCATAAAACTGACAAAGGAAAAAAAGGTGGATGGTGCATTGAGACATCCGTGGATTCAAAGAACTTTATTCATGGAGTAAAAGGGGAAATGTAACAGAGTGCAGGTGTAACAACAATACTGTATGGGTGTGAGGCATGAACTTTAAAAGTTGCAGCAAGGAGGAGTCTGGAGGTAGTAGAGATACTGTGTTTGAGAGCAATGTGTGGTGTGAAAATAATGCAGAGAAATATATATATATATATATATATATATATATATATATATATATATATATATATATATATAATATATATATATATATATATATATATATATATATATATATATATATATATATATATATATATATATTATGAGTAAGAGATATTGCAATATTATCGTCTTATTTTGTGTGTGATAATATATGCATAAAATTTGTGATGTATAAAGTAAATATGAATAATATACATAAGTATTCATTTGTAAGCTTCATCATAATTATTCAGTTGACAGCTTCATGAATAAAAAAAATTATGCCCCATTTAAATATGTAAAAACCTAATGAAGCACAGTTTTACTCATATACGCATTCACGCACACACCCTGGTACGTAAACACGTACAGCCACACGTACATTCACACACACATAAATACGTACAACTACACAAACACACACACACGTGAACAAGCAAATTCACCCTCTTATTTTCTTATACCTACATTCCTACCTCCCTGTTTCCTCTCTTCCTGCATCAATCTCCTCTTTATTTCTTCATCGTTCTCCTCCTTTCTGTCCCTCTCTGCTCTATTACTTCCCTTTTTTTATGCCTCTTATCCTTCTGTTCCATTCCTACTCTTTTCTTCCCATCTGCCTTATTCTTCCTTCACTCTCCTCCTCTCTCTTCCTCTATCCTTTCCTTTCCTCACTGTCTCTCTTCCTCTATCCTCCCATTCCCCTCTCTGCCTCTCTCCTATAACTTTATATCTTCCCCTCTTTTTCTTTCAGTCCCCTCACCCTCTCTTGCTACCTCCCTCTTCGTTCCTACACAATATGAAAATAACTTAATTACACAAAAAACTTTCACATAAGAGAAACTCATGACGTTTCGGTCCAAGTTCTACCGAAACGTCGTCATGAGTTCCTTTCTATGTGCGGGTTATTTGTGTATTGTTCCAGTCTCAGTATTGTGACTTTTTTTTAAGGTTTATTAACTTTTCAAATTAAGATCCGAGCAAAACAATCAAGGGGGAAAATCAATCGAATTATTGTGAAATGTTATGAGCACTAGGCCTAAGATGGCGACACCGGAAGTATAGGCCTAAGATGGCGACACCGGAAGTAGAGGCCTAAGATGGCGACACCGGAAGTAGATACCTAAGATGGTGACACCGGAAGTAGAGGCCTAAGATGGCGACTCCGGAAGTAGAGGCCTAAGAAGGAGACATCAGAAGTAGAGTCAAGAAATGTGACACATAAGCTATTGAGGAAGCACATAAAGGAATCAGGTGACAAGATAATTAGGTGACACATAAAACAGTTAAATGAGGATACACGTAGAACAGTTAAGGAACACGTAAAGGAATCATGTGATACATGAAAACTGCAGGAGACACAAAAAGACCGCAGGTGATACAGACCAGTCAGGTGACACAAAGACTGCAGGTGATACAGACCAGTCAGGTGACACAAAGACCGCAGGTGATACAGACCAGTCAGGTGACACAAAGACTGCAGGTGATACAGACCAGTCAGGTGACACAAAGACCGCAGGTGACACAGACCAGTCAGGTGACACAAAGACTGCAGGTGATACAGACCAGTCAGGTGACACAAAGACCGCAGGTGACACAGACCAGTCAGGTGACACAAAGACTGCAGGTGATACAGACCAGTCAGGTGACACAAAGACCGCAGGTGACACAGACCAGTCAGGTGACACAAAGACTGCAGGTGATACAGACCAGTCAGGTGACACAAAGACCGCAGGTGACACAGACCAGTCAGGTGACACAAAGACTGCAGGTGATACAGACCAGTCAGGTGACACAAAGACCGCAGGTGACACAGACCAGTCAGGTGACACAAAGACTGCAGGTGATACAGACCAGTCAGGTGACACAAAGACCGCAGGTGACACAAAGACTGCAGGTGATACAGACCAGTCAGGTGACACCTAAGGGGATCAGGCATCACCTAATTCAATTATATTTAAGCTTAAGTAAACCAGTTTAATGTTTTGTTAGGTAGTGTAGCTGGTTTAAGATAATGGCGGTGCTGGTTTAAATTAGAATTGATACGGTTTTAAATAAAGTGGGGTTCGTTAAAGTTAATAGAGTGGTAGGGTTAAACGAAACAGTGGTGCTGGTTTAAGTTAATAGTGGGGAAGGTTTAAATACGTGCAACAATTAAGTTTCTTTATTTTTTAAACTTTTTGCCTACACAGTAGGCTTTTTCAGTCAAATAGAGAGTAGACAGCAGACGCGGTGGAGAGGTAAACATGATGTGGTCAGTCCCTCAACCTTGAAGTAGTTTTGAGGGGGTCAGTCCCTCAGCCTGGAGAGGTGTTCTGCTCCATAGTCTTGAACAGTGTGACGCTGAACCATGAGGACAGAGCCTTTAATAATGCTAGAGGAGAATCGTGGAAAATTTAGATCAAGTCACAGCAGGCAGGTTCCACTATTTAGGTTCCACTAGACGAAGCTAGAACTCGGGAAATGAGGAGTAATACAGCAAACCAAGTGACCCTCTCAAATTTAACCCTTCTCGCTCATAACAAGCGATTTGTAAATAATACAAGTGGGACCGAAACGTCGTCGTAAGCTCCTCTCTCCTGTGTGTGGGTTATTTGTGTATTGATTTAGCAATAAAATTGTGGATGATGTCCTCTGTACCAAGATACCGTTGTGTTGCTGTGTCATACTGCTGTGAGTATAACAAAGGTACACAATACAGACAAGTAGATGAGTGAGACATGTGTACCAGTTGTGTACCTTTGTTTTTTAATGATTATTATTATTATTATTATCATAACAGAGTTGCAGGTGCAAGTAAAGCAGTGTTGCAGTACTCATCACCCAGTCCTTCCTCTTAATAACAGACAGCATTTCACTGTTGCAAAGACAGTTAAATGGGTGACTGGAGACGGTGCCTTAAACAGAGAAAATCCAATGTAATTTTTTCTACTACGGTGGGCTGGTTCTTGTTTTCTTTTCGTGTGGAAGAAAGTTTTATTTCCTCTATGTCATACTTCATTTAATTCCTTTGTGGTGTTTTAAAACTCTGTTACATTTTATAAAGACAGAAGACAACCAAATTTGATCTAACTTAACCTAACTTAGCCTGACTAACCCAGCGTTAAGTAACTTGACGTAAATAATGTAAATCTAAAAAAAATTGCTGCAGATCGTATGAGAGAAATCCACATCACATTTACAAGGGTCGTAGCACCATTGTTGGAGACCAGCACGCCTAAATGAGCTGGACAAAGGCTTCATGAGTGGCGGTACGTCTCTTACACGACCACAACAATGTTCATCCTAGGTTTAGTTCGCTCATGAGGGCTCCAACACCAGCTGATGTTCGTAACATTAATGTTTACTAACATAAGCCCATGTTTTAAACATTTAATGTTTACTTGGGAAGAAACCAAAGAGCCCAGATGGAATTAAGCCACATTTCTTGGTTATCTTGAATTATCCTAGGCTTATTGTTTTTTCTGGGGTTAATAAGCCAGAAAAAACCTTCTTCATCTTTTTTCTCCTTCTTCTAATTCCTATTCTTATTCTTCTTGCCTTCCAGCTTTTTAATAATAACATTCTTTTAAAGTAATTACATTTTACAAATATATCAACACACTAACGCACCAGTGGATCATTCGTATAAAAAATGCATAATAAAATAGACACACTGTACATAATTTTTTTATTTTCTCGACGAGTCACCTGTTCCTAGAAAAAGTTCCAAGGCAATTGAGACCTTTACAAGGTTTACAGAAGGAATACGAGAAATAATAGTAACTTACATTCCATTTAGTGCCGTGTGTTGTTCAACTATTTCCGTGGCCCGACACAGTGCACGTTCGTCAACGAACAAATTAGATTACACACCTATAAAATGCGTTGTAAAATGCTTCGTGTGTGATGTGTTAGTGTGTGTGTGTGTGTACTCACCTAATTGTGGTTGCACGGGTCGAGTCATAGCTCCTGTGTATGTGTATCCGTCATCTAGTCAGACGAACATTTTATTTTGCGTAATGTTTGTTAAAATAAAAAGGCAAGTATGTAGTATCTGGATGTTTGTGGTGGCTTGTTCATTCCATTAGATTTATAAAGTTTTAGCAATCAGTGGACTGATAAAGTTCATGTAAGCGAAATATCTCAATAAAAATCATAATACTACCCATGCTTTCAATATTTACATTTTTTTTTTTTTTTTACATTCAATACCATGTCTTACTTTAGGTATTAATAACAACACTGCCAAAAAAAGGTAGCTATCGTCTCAGTAAGGGCTGAAAGAGCCATACAGTAGACAAGTACTAGGTGTATTCATACAGATAATCTGTTTCAATTATAACAAGTATGTAACTCTTAGGGCATATTATTAGGAGACGTTCAAACCACTGAGGGGTTTATCAACACCAGAACCTGACCTGTAAGGTCAGACGCGGTGGAGAGGTAAACGTGATGAAGTCAGTCCCTCAACCTTGAAGTAGTTTTGAGGGGGTCAGTCCCTCAGCCTGGAGAGGTGTTCTGCTCCATAGTCTTGAACAGTGTGACGCTGAAGAGAACCTCGAGTTTTCCCTGAGGTACGTTTATTGTCTTCTCTGGGGATGAAGGTCCCCAGCAAGTTCTAGAGGTGGTACCTCCCTATATATATATACATATATATATATATATATATATATATATATATATATATATATATATATATATATATATATATATATATATATATATATATATATATATATATATATATATATATATTGGATATATCACTCATTGTCAAATGTTAAAATTTAATAATTGGCATTGTAGAATATAAACTCGTTAAGTAAGTAATTTGATACTCAATTACTCTTAATTGAGCCCCATGAAAACACTATTTTCCTCGTTCTCTCACTAGCCTGGCTAGTGATATGCTGGGCTCCAGTTCTTGGTCCCTCAAGGGAGGTTCCTTGATGCTTGTGAGGGGCTCTTGATCTAGGGAATTGGATCTGTGCTCCAGTTCCCTGAACTAAGCTTCAATGCCTTCCACTTCCCCCTTCCCACCGACAGAGGCGCTGTATAATCCCTACGGATTTAGCGCTTCCCATAGTAATAATAATAATAATAGTAATCCAGTTGATAAATTAGACACATGTGCAACACTTGGGTATCTTTATTAAGGAAACGTTTCGCCACAGTGACTTCATCAGTCCATACAAAGGAGAATGGTGCAGAACAGGAGGAGTTTGAGGTAATCAGTCCTCCTGTTCTTCACCATTCTCCTTTGTATGGACTGATGAAGCCACTGTGTGGCGAAACGTTTCCTCAATAAAGATACCCAAGTGTTGCATATGTGTCTAATTTATCAACTTGTCGGTTCTCTGAACCATTTATCTACTAATCCAGTTCTTGGACCCGCCTTTCTTCTCTCCTTTCCCCAATGTTATTTAAGTTTTTTACTCAGCGTTTTACAATGTTAGGTTAAGGTTCCTAACATTATTTACAAGCTAAGAGCTGTTACCTACATCAGCTCATTCGAAAGCTCTATTATTATGAGACATACAAATAGGGAACAGGATGAAGTTGGAGCCATCTGTTGGCCAGCGATTTCATAATTTTTACATATTTGGTTTTAAATCTTGTTAACTGTTTTGTCTTTATTCTCTCCAGTCATAATTATTAACAAGCTCTTTATTACCATGTAGGCGTCCTGCAAATTGTCCTGAGGGCCATTTTGATCAAGATATCTTTATTAAATTATCAAGCCATTATTATGTTATAATAATGATTTACTCTGATTCACATTTCTTCACCACTTTGTTATGGTCGCATCATCTACCGAATATAGACGATGAACATTATCAAGTCACAGCAGCAGTAGCTTGATAATGGTCAAGTACAGACCGAAATGTCTACAGTTTCCTCTCCAAAGTGGGTATTAGGTGAAAATTGTTGGAGCAAAGTTATTGTGACTTTTATTCTTCAAACTTAGAGCATCTTACTTAATGGACCAACTTGTGGAGGATAAATAGTAATCCAGAGAGACGTTTTCTTTCTCTTATTTTCAAGTTTCTAATTTTTTATTTATTTATCTCTGTCTACTTCAAAAGTGAATATAATGATCAAGAATATGTAATGAACTGTTTTAAAATAATATTTTTTTCTTATTGCAAACATAATATTGTAAATAATGAATATTTTGAATTTTTGGCAACACTTTTATTTGGTAATATTTCACATGGGAATGAAAATCACGACTCTTATCATTTCAAAATATTAAATAATAGATACACGTACAACAGTTGGGAACCTTTAGTGCTGAAACGTTTCGTCTACACATTAGGCTTCTTCTTCTTAGTGCAATGAAGATGTAATCAGTCCATCAACCTTAGAGAAATAATATTTGAGGTGGTCAGTCCGTCAGCCTGGAGGAGAGTTCAGCTTCATAGTCTGGAGCGATATGAAGGTGAAGCATGAGCATGACGTCTTAAATGCTGTCGAAGGTGAGGTGGAAGATCTCGAAGACATTACAAGGGACGGGATTCACTAGTAGCAGAAGCCAGGTTCCTCTGGAGTCCAACCCTTCGCTCTCATAACCAGTAGTTACGCGATGCAGTGTGGAAGATGTCCTCTGTAACAAGATGCCGTTGTGCTGCACTTATGTTGAAAACAGTACAAAATACATGTGTCTTAATCATCAACTTGTAGGTATTTTATGCCATTTTCAACATAAAATGTTGAATTCACTGGCTTAGAGTTGTTATTCTCTCTTAGCTCATTTCAGAGCTTTGTTCCCAGCTACGGCACTCTAACATCCGCCTGGGAAGCGATCCACAATACTCGGGTAACATCTCTACTCGTGCAGGGATATTTCCACTTGTTCAGGGATTGAAGCCGCTACCTCTTGAGCCACGAGCCTTTATCGTTTCTCGCCTTTTCTCGTTCTCTCGCTATCTCTCGTTTCTCCATCCACTGACAATAATTTACACCAACGTGGCTGCAGTTTATTGCAAGTGTGGAGTATGTGTAGCCTCATTCTTCTTGGTTACTTCTTCTCCACCTCCTCCTGACATCACCCCACACCAAAGTAAGAGGCTTGCTGGATGGTACAAAATACTTCCAATGAAAAGCAGGAGTCCGGTGAATAAACTAAGAGAGAATTCATTAAGTGTAAGGGGACAAAGATCTTTAAGTCAGTTCCTGATGAGCCTGGCTTTATTGCATAATCTGGAGTGCGTGTGGCTTGTCAATCAGGCCAAGCAACCGGATGGCTTGACCTGGGATCGGGCCGCCAGGACAATTACTCCTGAAATTGACTCCAGGTAACCAGGTGCTTTCCCAGCTTCGGGATCCGACTAGGTCATAGCATCAGTTCCGAGATTTGTGTGTAGTCATAAGCAGCGATCTGAAATACACCAAGCAATTTCTTACTGCAAACATCAGAGTAACAGGATGATTGACCTCATAGTAAGGAACTTGGAAGCAATACTAACACTGTATAATACTCCCATCAGATTCTAAAATATATTATCCATTTCTGACCCCTCCTCCCTAGACAAACTTGAGAGGGTACGGAGAACAAAAACAAAATTCATATATGCTTTTATAAATCATCGGAAGAAAGACGTAAATCACTCAACCTGTTCTCTGTCAGGTTATGTTAGGTAAAGTTTGTCAGGAAACAGAACAAGTGTTTCCTGACGCAGGTCTTATTTATATGCTGAGCCGCTGGAGCTTTTGGTCATCTGACAGAGGCCTTCCACTGGCTTACCTTTCCACCCTTTTAAAAATTATGGTTATTAATATATCCATTAGATTAAACAAGTAGAACTAAGCGAAAGAAAGAGTAGAACTGAGCAATAGACGAAGTGAATAGATAATTTCTTCCAATAATTCCTCTCTCATATAAATTCCATGCTTTTTTTTTACTCTGTGGCACGGTATAGTATGTTTTTCCTTGTTTTATGCCGGCAGTAGCCGGAGGGAGGGTGGAGAGAGAGCCTTTTGCTTTATTTTTCTTGCTCTTAACTATCTCGATAATAGTTGATAGTCCTTAATCAAAGTAGAGATAGATAGTCCTAGGCAGAGCTTCTTTGAACTCTTAGTCTTATGGTATCTCTCTTGCCCTTGTTCTCCTTTACCACTCTTCTTACTTTATTTCCTTTCCTTATGCTTCCCCTCCATATCATCGTCCTTCTCTTCCTCCCTTTCTTTTTTATCCCCCTCCCCATCGTCTCCTTTGCTACACCTCCTTTTCCTTCTCATTTTCCCATTTCTCCCTCCTCCTCCTCTTAGTACTGCTGCTGCTTTTATCACCCATTTTCTCATAATCTTCTCATATCTCTTCTATATTTTCTTCTCTCCCCTTCCTCCTCCTCATCATCAGCGCTTCCTAGTAATTATCGACCAATTAGCTTAACTTCAGTACTTGGTAAACTCATAAAAATATTCATTCAATATAAAATACTGCGACATTTATAGGGTCGTCAATTAATTACCAGCTTTCAACATGGATTCTCACAGTTTGTGTTGCAAAACTTGATTTCTTTAGGGACATAGTAATCTTAAGAGGGAGTGTCTTCATACCGGTGAGGAGCTTCTGATCCAGGAAATATGAGCTACTTTCCTATTCCTTGGATCGTATCTGGCATTGGTTTAGAGCTTTTCAGAATGAAATAAAATAATATATACGGAGTAGAAACATATCTGGACTTTTTATAAGATTTTTGCTAAGAATTATTTATCTCTCTCTCTCTCTCTCTCTCTCTCTCTCTCTCTCTCTCTCTCTCTTCTCTCTCTCTCTCTCTCTCTTTCTCAGAGAGAGAGAGAAGAGAAGAAGGGAGAGAGAGAATAGAAAAATAATTCTTAGCAAAAATCTTATATATATATATATATATATATATATATATATATATATATATATATATATATATATATATATATATATATATATATATATATATATATAAGGATGGGGTCCACCTCTGGTGAAAATTGTGGGACTCATAGCCTCGGAGAAGTGGATAAAAGGCTTCAAGGAAGAATATTTAGATTTCTTTCTGAAGCCATTTGAATATTCCACTTCCCCTACCACCCCATCTTTTATATATAAATTTTATTTCAAGACAAAATACATTGACAAAATACATTGACAAGAATACAATAGAGAGTAAAACAACATAGATAACAACTCAGAGCTACATGTCAAATACTTCATCCAGCTCCCCGGCAGTAGGCCGTGTGCCCAGAACGCTGCAGGCATTTTCCCTCTGAATCGCCACACTGAGTCTCTGAAAGAGGAAGCTGGTCGCCCTGTGGTCCTTGGTTTCTATGATGAGTTTCTCACCCAGCTCTTTGAGAAACTTTAGAGCACACCTGCCCCACGATCCAAGGGTCTCCGACCCTATTGAGATGAAGTTATAGCAAGAAGGAATGTCTTCATATTTGCGAGTCTTCTGGGTCTCCCTGTGGCTGGCAGCTCCACCCCCTTCGGCTACGGAGTATTGCAAGTAGGTGTCTGCCAATGTGGCAGAACAGGTGTAGTCCCAAGCAATCTGCTTACCACCCTTCCAGGGTAGCATAGTGGCTCCATCAGGACGCTTTTGACTTCCATCAGACCTCTGCACTTGGGGTTCCCCTTGAGCTGGGCAACGGGCTGTGGCGAGGCTTCTCTTTATGATGTCATTGACCTCCTCATGTCTAGCATACTTCCCTTCTGATGTGTGACACACGAGACCGTGAAGTCCGAATTGATCGGCTAGTAACCCCTTCTCCTGAATAAATTACTAAATGTAAAAGGAGAAACTTTCGTTTTCCTTTTGGGCCAGCCTGCCTCAGTGGGAAACGGCTGACGTGTTAAAAGGAAATATATATATATATATATATATATATATATATATATATATATATATATATATATATATATATATATATATATATATATATATATATATATATATATATATATATATATGCAAGACAACCACTATGAAAAAATAGAAGAATTCCAAGCGCTTTCGTGACTACTCACATTATCAAGGAACTATAAAAGGAAACATGACAAGAAGGCTTATAAAGGGGCAGAATACACCTCACAGTCAATCACACTAACAAAGACAACACCTCACAGTAGCGTAACATCTCACGACTCTGTGAAGAGGAACATAAGAAAGGACCTGAAACTCTTCCCAAGAATTAAGATTAGTCCAATTTATCATTAAATTCTTTCCAAGTTTTATTTATTATAAATGAATCCAATTTATATAAACCAAAAAGAAATATTCATAATATTTTCAAAACTGCTTTTAATGAAACATGATTCTATTATATTCCTCTCAACCATGGACTTGCTTGATACAACCTTCTCAGCATTTTGAAAATCAATTGGATGGTTAAAGTCTCTCACATGAATAAATAGAGCATTAGAATCTTGCCCAGTTCTAATGCTATATTTATGTTGTTTTAATCTTAGTTCAAGACTTTTACCAGTTTGACCATAATAAACTTTATCGCATATTTTACAGGGAATCTTATAGACACATCCGTCAGCATTTTGGGGGAATTTTTATCAAAAGTCTTTTTACTGTATCAAGATTTTTAAATACCACTTTGATATTAAAATTCTTAAGAAAGGAAGGCATATCAACCAAGTTTTCATGGTAAGGAGAACCAACATATTTTTGGTTGAATAAGGTTGGTTGTCCCTTTTGGATTGTAAAATGTATTCCTAGCTATTTTAAAAGATTTATCAATTATGTTTCTTGGGTATTTTAAATCATTAGCTATTTCATAAATTTTAGAGATTTCTTCATCTATGAACTCTGGACTACAAATGCGTAAAGCTCTCAAAAACATTGAAGAAAAAACCGACACTTTAACTCTATCTTGATGTGAAGAGTAATAGTGTACATATGAACAATTATTTGTAGGTTTTCTGAAAATTTTGAATTTAAAATCAATGTTACCCTTAATAATAAACACATCTAGGAAGGGCAATGAGTTATTTACTTCGAATTCAACAGTAAAATTTATAGAATGAGCTAAGCTATTTAATTTAACAAGGAAATGGTTTATGTCTACATTCTTAGGCATAAGGCACAAAATATCATCAACATATCTATACCACTTAGCTCTATTGGGAAGGATAGTGTTAAGCAATCTTGTTTCGAAAAATTCCATATATAAGTTACTAAGAACAGGTGAAAGAGGATTTCCCATTGCCATACCAAACTTCTGAGTGTAAAACTCATCATTAAATACAAATTTTGCATCAACAATACAAAGTTTAATAAGTTTAATGATAGTAGGAACTGGCAATGGTAAATCATAATTAACCAGTTCTTCAGATAAGAATCTTAGTAAATCATCAACTGGAACTTTTGTAAACAAGGAGGTAACATCAAAACTAACCATATTGAAATCATTTAAATCAGTCAAGGTGCTTAATTTATCAACTAAATCTAAATTGTTTTTAACATTAAAATTAGAAATTTTTCCTACAATTGGGCTCAAAATATCAACAAGTGTGATGTGACTGTGAGGTGTATTCTGCCCCTTTATAAGCCTTCTTGTCATGTTTCCTTTTATAGATCCTTGATAATGTGAGTAGTCACGAAAGCGCTTGGAATTCTTCTATTTTTTCATAGTGGTTGTTTTGCATATTTTGATATCACCTGTTTACTGTGATCTTTTTGCATATATATATATATATATATATATATATATATATATATATTACACGTTGTTTTGGAGAACTCAATCCATTAGTGCAGCAAAAGAACAAAGGTTATATATTCATACAAATTTATGTATTTACAAAATTAAGCAATAAATGTAATGTAACTCAAAAACATAATATAAAATATTAAAATAAACTATAACAGATTTTTTTTTGCATCAGAAATGCTAAAAAAATTATCAAAAAGATACAGTCACTTACCGTAATTTTATTTCCAGCTAAAATTTTGAACAAATTGAGCAAAAAATACAATGTACTTTACCTACTTTCCCTTTCCTCTTCTCTCTTCTAATTCCTTTTTCCTCCTTTCGCTTTTCCTTTCTCAGCTACTCCCTCCCTCCTCCACTCTTCTTTTAGTCTCTCTCTTTAGCTCTTTGTTCGTACTTTCCCTTCTCTGTCCCACCTTCATTTAGTCTCCCTCCTTAACCTCATCTTCCCCACAACTCCCTCTTCTTACCCCCTCCCTCCACCATTCGTTAATCTCTCTCGTATCTCTCTCTCTGTTCTTTCCTCAAGTTCTCTCTGGAGCCGTCGAAGACAATCTCCCAGAAGCAAAATACGATAATGACAATTACTCGCTTCACTGTGAATCGAATTATTGCACTCCGCCTGGCTAGCCAATCCATGAAGGCTGCTGCTGCCTCTCTGCTTCGTTTGGCCAGCCAGTACTTGTAGGTGAAGACCTTAATGTCTGCTTTGAACATTATTATTATTACCGATATTATTATTATTTTCGTTATTTTATTAATATATCTGAATAAATTTATCGGGGAGCTTCAAACCGTAGGAATCCTACATCAACTGTGGAATGGAAGTAATCAGGCTCTTATATATATATATATATATATATATATATATATATATATATATATATATATATATATATATATATATATATATATATATATATATATATATATATATATATATATATATATATATATATATATATATATATATATATAAAGGCTTCAAGGAAGAATATTTAGATGTCTTTCTGAAGCCATTTGAATATTCCACTTCCCCTACCACCCAATAGATACAATACATTGTCAAAATACATTAACAAGGATACAATAGTGAGTAAAACAACATAGATGACAACTCAGAGCTACATGTCAAATACTTCGTCCAGCTCCACGGTAGTGGGCCGCGTGCCCAGAATACTGCAGGCATTTTCCCTCTGGATCGCAACACTGAGTCTCTGAAAGAGGAAGCGGGTCGCCCTGTGGTCCTTGGTTTCTATGATGAGTTTTCCACCCAGCTCCTTGAGAAACTTTAGAGCACACTTGCCCCATGCTCCATGGGTCTCCGACCCTATTGGGATGAAGTTATAGCAAGAGGGAAGGTCTTCATATTTGCGGGTCTTCTGGGTCTCCCTGTGGCTGGCAGCTCCACCCCCTTCGGCTAAGGAGTGTGGCAGGTAGGTGTCTGCCAATGTGGCAGCACAGGTGTAGTCCCAAGCAATCTGCTTACCATCCTTCCAGGGTAGCATGGTGGCTCCATCAGGACGCTTTTGACTTCCATCAGACCTCTGCACTTGGGGTTCCCGTTGAGCTGGGCAACGGGCTGTGGCGAGGCTTCTCTTTATGATGTCATTGACCTCCTCATGTCTAGCATACTTCCCTTCTGATGTGTGACACACTAGACCATGAAGTCCGAACTGATCAGCCGTCGCCCTGCCGCAAATACACCTATGTTCGGTGAGTATATATATACACACTAAACGTGCCTGTGTGTGCTCTGTAAGTTTGAACTGAGAAACCCCATCAAACCTGTGAAATACAGTTGGGAGTAAATTCAGTGTAGTTTTAAACTACCGAGGAGAGCAGTGAGCAGGGAGAGTAGTAACGACCAGCGAAGGGGCGGGGCCAGGACCTACGAATCGACCCCCTGCAACCACAAATAGGTGAGTACAAATTTGCGAGTACACACACACACGCATACACTCACGTACTCAAACATGGCTAATGCATTTCGAGGAAAAACTCATTAGGTATATATAATCAGTACAGGACACAATCCAGCAAATTTATGAATAGGAGTCAGAACCAGTAGAAAATAATTTGGATGTGGGTTAGCATTATTAGAAAACTGTCTCGGTAATGACTCTCACAACTCTCGTTATAGAATCATGCTCTAATTAACGAACGACAGGAAACCACCAGTACTGCTAGATATAAGGCCACATTATTATTATTATAATAAAAAAGAAGCGCTAAAACTGCAAGGGTCATACAGCATATAAGACCACAGTTTTTGCGAATTAACAAAAGCAATGTTAAATACCTATTTTGTATCATTATAAACAGTGTATAATACCGACAAATTTACGAGTAATTACATTGAAAGTAAGTCTGAGTAAGATAAGATTGATTAAGACGTGGGAAGTAAGTCTTGCTGCGCAGATGAACAGTTTCGTTAATAATGAGGCCTAAGTGTTGTGCATGTCTTGTGCATCAACCGACTTCTGTGTGAATGTTCCCAGAACGCCAAAAAAAATCGTTATAGAATTATGTAGTCATTAAACTGTCATAAATAAAGGCAAAGAAAATAAGATATAACAGAGTATATTTCTTTTCCTGGGACACTGATGTGAGGCTTTATATGGGATGTAAATCCAACTATCACATCTCGTAATGTGATTTTATTTTCATAGTGGGCCAGAAAACCAGCAGAAGGCCTCGGTCACATGACCAAAAGTTCTAATGTGTATATAAATATTGTCCAATGAATTCAATTCTGCGAGTTCTGTCTTGGTTAAATATTTTCAGAAGGTGTTTGAACTTCCCTTTGTTTTTCTAATTATTCATTTCTGCTCCTCACTAATACAAGTCTCTATTGTTGAAACGTTTCGCCCACCGGGGACTATCAGTCTAATACAGAGACAGTAAAAGAAAGGTGGGAACTATTGCGATGACGTTATTAGTGGTGTATGAGGGATGAACAAAAGAATTAATGACGTCAGTTGAGTGCTGTGTCTCGAGGCGCTGGAATTAATTTAGTTAAAACTCTGGATAATGAAATATCTCGTGTTCTGAAAGGCTATTTCCCCTTCGAAGGTTCTCTCTTCCAACAAGCCTTCGGATTACTTACAAGGGCAAGCTTATCACTCCTGTCCCTCCCCACGTCCTTTTCCGTCATTAACCATCGATATGTAGACGCCATGCTCTTCATTCCCATCAGAACATCATGGTCGAACACTCAATACAATTTACAGTTGAAGAGGAAACGAATAACACATTTTTTCCTGAATATTTTAAGCTGGAAATCTTGCAGCGAACTTCTTTTCAAGGTTTACCGGAAGCCCCACCATCCAACACGGTCTTCTTAACGTCCACTCACACCATAATACCTAGACTAAGAGTGGTGTTCTCTGGGTCTTTTCTTAAAAGCTCTCCGTATCGGACTTAATGAATTTCCTGAAGAAGAGTGCTCTTTCCTATAATTTTTTTTTCACCAAATTACACTACCCACGAACGACATTACATCAGAGACTGCATTTATGTACACATAATATCCCAAATTCTTCCTGGTATAACACCAGCGTAACGAGATGTGTAGTCCTCTCCGTCACCCCCATTGCTAATCACACTTCCAAGATCTCCAACAGCAAACTCAACATAGTCACCTTTGTATCTAATACCATCAAAGTCATCATCATACATAAACACCACCAACATAACCCAACTTCTACTGGAGTGTACACCATCCCATGAACCATTTGTGGCAAAATCTACGTAGACGAAACATCCAGAGACTTTCAAAATCACATTTCAGAATACCAGTACGCCAGCAGAACATTCTTAGCAACGCCTGCCTAATAAATCGTAATTCACAGTCACCGATAAATTGAGGTAAAGGAGAATAACACTCAGAGTAAAATGTTCCTTAAAGAGCACTCATCAGTGTCTTGAGCAACCTCAACCAGAATTGTAGCCTTTACAGTTTAACTAAACCTCTTGCCAGAATACTTGAACATTTGGGTATCAATGCAGTCTAGTAGTACTCAGTAATTTATAAGCTCATCCTCCCAAATCAGATTTATATATTTATGACTTGATAAAATCCACTGTGCAGGAAAAACGTCTTAAGAGAAAGTTCAACTTAACTGCATATGTCTCTCTCATCTTGTGAGAGTCCCATACCATTATCCTTCACAGTAATCGTCATATTCTCCGTTTAATTATCTCTAATAAAGGGATTCCTGAGGAATACATCACCCTTGATCTCACTCGTGGTGGGGGAGAATATTATAGCCTGCGGCAGACGGATAATAACACATCCAAGACAAATTGTGCTCCACAACACGTCTGAACTCTGTTTCCTTTGTTCCAACTCTTCAAGAGGGGCGCCTCAATGCTGCTCCTGGACTCTTCCTTCTTTTCTTCAGTGTTACGTTTCCAATTATAAGTTTGCCATGGATACCCCGACCCATAAACGCCAGAATTATTTGGAGATAAATGGCATGAAATACCAATACGATGGAAAAATAGACACAAATGCCATATAATGCGATCATTTATCTACTAAATTTCGCCTACACAGTGGGCTTTATCAAGTCACAAACAAATCTACCTGCTCAGGTAGATCTGTTTGTGACAAATGAATTATACTGCATTTGTATCATTTTTCCTCCAGAATTAGTTGATATTTTTCACCATCAAGGAATCTCCAACATTTAAAGAGATCGCATATGCATCAATGCTCTCTCTAATTAGAGATTTATAGAATGATATATTATCAGGACTTATTTTGCTAAATTTGTGCATTCAGCATGACACGACAAAAGCTCGAAAATTACAATATACATAAATTTATGTCGCTGCCACTGTCAACATGGCTGACAAAACAAACCACGTGACCTGTATCGCCAATTTCAGGATTTCAATATACATTTTTTAGTTTATGGTATATTTCGGGAAGGATGAGTGATTATTTTGTCATCTGAATATTTTCAAAGCTTCAGAACCATTTATATTGGGACTTCGTTCGTGTTAATTTTGAGATGGATATTATAACGGGATTTCAGGTGAGGTTTCAGATTTCGATTTCAGGGCGAAATTTTAAAGCTTAGTTTGGGAAAAGTGATTTCACAGCAAGTTTGTGGGATCACAGGATACTTTGAACCGCTCTGGTGGTCTGGTGGCTAAAACTCTCGCTTCACACGGCGAGGGTCTGGGTTCGATTCCCAGCCAGGGCAGAAACATTGGGCGTGTTTCTTTACACCTGTTGTCTATGTTCCCCATCAGTAAAATGGGTACCTGGGTGTTAGTCGACTGGTGTGAGTCGCATCCTAGGACACTGACCTAATCTGCCCGAAATGCTCAGCATAACAAGGGACTTTCTATATAGTAGTATGTCACTGATGTCAGCTAGGCCTGTATACCATGTACATGTACTTGTAGTAAATAAAGATATTATTATTATTATTATAAATGACAGCACCGCTCAGTGAAAATATGGGATTAAGTCTGTCGTGTTTAATATCACGAGAGTCATTAGATATAGCAGTGTGTTAATATGTGCAAACCAAAAAATTTATTAACTAACACTCTAGACAAAACTTTATTAAACCCCAAAAAAATCTCTGAAATAGGACATATGTGAAAGACTTGTGTATCTTTATTGCCGAAACATTCAACTGCACAGCATGTTTCTGTACTGGACTGAAGAAGCCTGGTATATGGGCGAAACGTGTGGGCAGCAGAGATACCCAAGTGCTGTACATGGGTCTTATAAATCAACTTGTTGTTTAAAACGTTTAGAACGAACCGCTGTCTACAAATAGAATTTTCTTCCATATTATATATATTAATTTTATTTAATATATATACTGACAGATACACATCTCTCGGTGTCCATACATTATATATAAACAGAAATGCATTTATATCGGTGTATATGCACTAAGGGATACACACTTCTCAATTTACATACCGTGTATACCTAATTCCGGATTAATATTCTGTATCCCTCACGGAAGGAGAACGCGCACTGTGGACGTATCATAAACGTATCGTAGCGTTATAGTGAAAATATCGTGAATGTATTGCATGAGGATCGTAAATATATCGTGAAATTATCATAGACTTATCGTGAAGGTATTGGATGCATTGTAAAAGTATCGTGTATATATCGTGAAAATATCTTGTATGTATCGTGAAAATATCGTATATTTATCGTGAAAGTATCGTATATGTATCGTGAAAGTATCGTGTATATATCGTGAAAGTATCATGGATGTATCGTTGAAGTATCGTGTACATATCGTTACTAGTTTAGGATTACATCCTCAACTATTAACGTTATCGGTTAGTTTGGGCGAGTAATGTGGTGAGGTTTTTGGAGTGGAGTGTGGCAAAATAATTGAATGAACTGTGGGATTTTATTTGCAAAAGTTTTTTTTTTATTAAAAAACAAATATAGATCAAACTTTCTATTTGAATAAATGTTTTTAGATTGCAGGAAATGCAATTATCTATTTTCAGCTTCCCTTTTGTGATTAGATATTTGGGATTATCAATTAGAAAGACATAATTAGAGGTAAGAACGATTAAAAAGCACACAGGAGAGTAAAGAGTTACTGTATGTATGTAGAAGTTTGTGTAATTTGCCTATCAATACACAAATATCCCGTAGATACGAGGTGGCAGCTCATTAAGACGTTTCGGTCCGATTTGGACCGAGTGCATAGTTTCACTCACGGTATTGTGTTTTTATGTTGTTTACCTGTCAGCTTACATGTTTGTGAGGCACAAGGAAACGATCAAGAAGTCTTCCAAATTGCAAAATATTTAACAGTTCCATATCACCCTCACCACGACAGGACGGAAGCAGCTTCCTGGAGGGTTTCTGATACCAACTTGTCTGGTAAAACAGAAGAATGTAAAACTGGGTCTTGTGGCATCCTGCTCGTGACACGGACAAAAATTATATATATACAGTGTAATAATTTCGTGTATACGTATAAAATGTTCTGTTAAGAGGTATGAACGGTACTTGATCCAAGGAGTTTGGGCATTGCTCTCCTACCTTGGATCAAAACTAATAACCTGATGTATTATTTCTGTGTGTGGCAAAAATAGCTTGATTAAATTTAGTCTGTGTTGTCATCAATAACATCATTATGGTCATCAATCTTCATTATTCATCATCAGCAACTATCATCAATCTACTTAATCACTGTGTGTTGAACAAAAAGCTTGTTAATAGTTTATTCAACAATCTATCCACTGTTTTTTGGCAGCTCTGGACCAGATGGGCATGAAAATAGTTTTTAGCATTAGAGCCATAATTGATGATGCTTTAAATGAGTTTAGAACTGTTGCAATTGCACAGAATGACACAGAAGTGCAGTCAACAGTCCTCCTGCCTGAAGCTGCTTATTCTGGATTTTTTAATATTTTTAATATTTTTAATATTCTGGAATTTTTAATATTTTTAATATTGCTTTCGTGCTTTCATAGATGCTTTGTACTGCATGTGCACTTTCGTGCACACTCACGATGTACGCAGCCACACAGACAGGCACGCGCGCACACACATACACACTCGACAAAGCTCTTGGAGCAGGGAGAAAGTGGACCTAGTAACGACCAGTGAAGAGCCGGGGGCCAAGAGCTATGAATCGACCCATGCAACCGCAAATAGGTGAGTACAAATACGTGAGTAAACACACACACACACACACACACACACACACACACACACACTTGAACTTGATTAATTTATCTGAAATAAAATACTTTCCTTTTTTTTTTCAGATAATTTGACAGATCGCTGCAGGTAAGAGGGTCATATCAGTTAGCTGCTATCACCTCGAAGTAGATGGTACTGGAAAACCCATCTACTGCGAGGTAGATAATACCGTCTACTGCGATCAATAGACAATAAAAACAACGAAGTAATTAAAAATATTACCCAGAACAATAACTCACAGTTACCCAATCACACAGATATAAATAACAGTACATCAGTTACCAGAGATAATTGTTAACTCTCCAAATTACACTACAATTAAAGTAATTACAACTGCACATTACAACAATTAACAGAGGTACTTAGTCCTGTGGACTATGTAGGCGAGTAGAGACTTAGTAGCACCCTGGAAGTAGTCCAAGTAAATTTGCTTAATAAAGGGAATTGTAAGTTTATGAGAGAGCGAGTACTGGGAAAAAGATACCGGTGTCCCGAGAAAGATACCGGTGTGCCGAGAAAGATACCGGTGTGCCGAGAAAGATACCGGTGTGCCGAGAAAGATACCGGTGTGCCGAGAAAGATACCGGTGTGCCGAGAAAGATACCCGTGTCCCGAGAAAGATACCGGTGTCCCGAGAAAGATACCGGTGTCCCGAGAAAGATACTGGTGTCCCGAGAAAGATACCGATGTCCCAGTAAATATACCGGTGTCCCGAGAAAAATACTGGGGTCCCGAGAAAGATACTTGTGTCCCAGTAAAGATGCTGGTGCTCCATTAAAGTTACTGGTTTCCCATTAAAGATACTGGTATCCAATTAAAGATACTGGTGTCCAATTAAAGATACTGGTGTCCCAATAAAAGATACTGGTGTCCCAATAAAGATACTGGTGTCCCAATAAATATACTGGTGTCCCATAAAGATATTGGTGTCCCATTAAAGATACTGGTGTCCCAATAAAGATACTGGTGTCCCAATAAAGTTACTGGTGTCCCAATAAAGATACTGGTGTTCCAATATTCATCAAGGTTACCAAGAAAATTTTGATATCCTCTTTAATAAAAAATGAAAAATATCTTTCTGAGATATAATTAAGTATAATTTTCTGTTCTTGTATGGTATAATTGTCAGAAATATTATAGTCTTCCCTCTTTTGGTATAATTGTTAAGAATGTTAAATTATCCTCTACATTCTTACTATGATAGTGGTTACCATGGTTACCAGTGTCCATAATGGTGGTTAAAATAGTTAGCAGCCACCATAATGGCAGTAAGAATGGTTATCAGGCTATTAAAGTAACAGTGCCATTAAGGCAGCAGTCAATGGTGTTTACCCAGACCTGAATAATAGTAACTACCATCACATGCTGTGGAGCTGGAAAAGCGACCTTATGTGCGAATCACTGTTGTTGTTGTTGCTGCTGCTGCTGTTATTGCTGTTGTTGTTGCTACTGTTATTGTTGTTGTCGTTGTTGTTGTTGTTGTTGTTGCTGTTGTTGTTGCTACTGTTATTGTTGTTGCTGCTGCTGCTATTGTTGCTGCTGCTACTGCTGTTGGCTCCGTATTACCCCTACGGGCTTAGCACTTCCCCATGAATGTAATAAAGCTATTCCTTCCTTTATCCATCATGACTTAGTTATTCTCTCTCTCTCTCTCTCTCTCTCTCTCTCTCTGTGCCTCTACTAATTAAGAACCCTTCCTCCAATCTTTCCTTCCCTTCTTATACCCTTCACAAATTTTCATCTCTCCCCCTTCTTCACCTTACTCTTCTTACTCTTCTTATTCTCCTTGCTCTTCTTCCTCTCCCTCTTCTATCTTTCCTCAACAAAAAATTAAAATTATTCAAAGGAATAATTCTGTACTCCTTCCTTCCAGTAGTTACTATGATAACCATCCAGTAGTTACTATGATAACCATCCAGTAGTTACTATGATAACCATCCAGTAGTTACTGTGATAACCATCCAGTAGTTACTATGATAACCATCCAGTAGTTACTATGATAACCATCCAGTAGTTACTGTGATTATCATCCAGTAGTTACTATGATAACCATTCAGTAGTTACTGTGATAACCATCCAGTAGTTACTGTGATAACCCTCCAGTAGTTACTGTGATAACCATCCAGTAGTTACTGTGATAACCCTCCAGTAGTTACTATGATAACCATCCAGTAGTTACTGTGATAACCATCCAGTAGTTACTATGATAACCATCCAGTAGTTACTATGATAACCATCATGTAGTTACTGTGATAACCATCCAGTAGTTACTATGATAACCATCCAGTAGTTACTGTGATAACCATCCAGTAGTTACTATGATAACCATCCAGTAGTTACTATGATAACCATCCAGTAGTTACTATGATAACCATCCAGTAGTTACTGTGATAACCATCCAGTAGTTACTGTGATAACCATCCAGTAGTTACTATGATAACCATCCAGTAGTTACTATGATAACTATCCAGTAGTTACTGTGATAACCATCCAGTAGTTACTATGATAACCATCCAGTAGTTACTATGATAACCATCATGTAGTTACTGTGATAACCATCCAGTAGTTATTATGATAACCATCCAGTAGTTACTGTGATAACCATCCAGTAGTTACTATGATAACCATCCAGTAGTTACTATGATAACCATCCAGTAGTTACTATGATAACCATCCAGTAGTTACTGTGATAACCATCCAGTAGTTACTGTGATAACCATCCAGTAGTTACTATGATAACCATCCAGTAGTTACTATGATAACCATCCAGTAGTTACTGTGATAACCATCCAGTAGTTACTATGATAACCATCCAGTAGTTACTATGATAACCATCATGTAGTTACTGTGATAACCATCCAGTAGTTACTATGATAACCATCCAGTAGTTACTGTGATAACTATCCAGTAGTTACTGTGATAACCATCCAGTAGTTACTGTGATAACCATCCAGTAGTTACTGTGATAACCATCCAGTAGTTACTATGATAACCATCATGTAGTTACTGTGATAACCATCCAGTAGTTACTATGATAACCATCCAGTAGTTACTGTGATAACCATCCAGTAGTTACTGTGATAACCATCCAGTAGTTACTGTGATAACCATCCAGTAGTTACTATGATAACCATCCAGTAGTTACTATGATAACCATCCAGTAGTTATTATGATAACCATCTAGTAGTTACTGTGATAACCATCCAGTAGTTACTATGATAACCATCCAGTAATTACTATGATAACCATCATGTAGTTACTGTGATAACCATCCAGTAGTTACTATGATAACCATCCAGTAGTTACTGTGATAACCATCCAGTAGTTACTGTGATAACCATACAGTAGTTACTGTGATAACCATCCAGTAGTTACTGTGATACCCATCCAGTAGTTACTGTGATAACCATCCAGTAGTTACTGTGATAACCATCCAGTAGTTACTGTGATAACCATTCATAAGTTACTATGATAACAGACCAGTAGTTACTATGATAACAAACCACAGAGTGGTCGGAAAGTGGAATAGTTTAGGAAGCGATGTAGTGGAAGCAGGCTCTATACATAGCTTTAAGCAGAGGTATGATAAAGCTCATGGCGCAGGGAGAGTGACCCAGTAGCGGCCAGTGAAGAGGCGGGGCCAGGAGCTGTGACTCGACCCTTCAACCACAACTAGGTGAGCAACTAGGTGAGCACACACAAACACACTAGAGAAAGTGCAAAGGTTTGCAACAAGACTAGTCCCGGAGCTAAGGGGTATGTCCTACGAGGAGAGGACAGGAGAGTAAGGGAGACATGATAACGACATATAAAATACTGAGAGGAATTGACAAGGTGGACAGAGACAGAATGTTCCAGAGATGGGACACAGCAACAAGGGGGCACAGCTGGAAGTTGAAGACTCAGATGAATCACAGGGATGTTAGGAAGTATTTCTTCAGTCACAGAGTGGTCAGGAAGTGGAATAGCTTGGGAAGCGATGTAGTGGAAGCAGGATCCATTCATAGCTTTAAGAAGAGGTATGATAAGGCTCACGGCGAAGGGAGAGAGACCCAGTGAAGAGGCGGGGCCAGGAGCTATGATTCGACCCCTGCAACCACAACTAGGTGAGTACACACACACACACAGGGAGCCATCCCCTAACCAATATTCATCATGTCAACTAACCCTGATAAAAATTTGTTATATTATTATATCCCTTTGTTATTTCTCTCTCTCTGTCTTTTCCTCTATTACTCATTTCTCTAATGTTTCCTATTACGTTGCCTATTTTTTTTTCTGTTCGACTTGTCATTTTTTTTTGCAGTGGCAACATTTATGTTGCTCACGGTTGGTTACGAGACAGGTGCGTCACTGGAGGTGTGATGTGACGGGAGCGGTGCTCACTGGGGATGTGATGTGACGGGGAGAAGCAGGTGCGTCACTGGAGTGTGTGGATGTGACGGGGGAGAAGCAGGTGCGTCACTGGAGTGTGTGGATGTGACGGGGGAGAAGCAGGTGCGTCACTGGAGTGTGTGGATGTGACGGGGGAGAAGCAGGTGCGTCACTGGAGTGTGTGGATGTGACGGGGAGAAGCAGGTGCGTCACTGGAGTGTGGGATGTGACGGGGAGAAGCAGGTGCGTCACTGGAGTGTGTGGATGTGACGGGGGAGAAGCAGGTGCGTCACTGGAGTGTGTGGATGTGACGGGGAGAAGCAGGTGCGTCACTGGAGTGTGTGGATGTGACGGGGGAGAAGCAAGTGCGTCACTGGAGTGTGTGGATGTGACGGGGGAGAAGCAGGTGCGTTACTGGAGTGTGTGGATGTGACGGGGGAGAAGCAGGTGCGTCACTGGAGTGTGTGGATGTGCCGGGTAAGAAGCATAAGAGAAGCTCAGTGAACGAAGAAGACTTAGAGAAAATTTATTAGAGGAATGTGGCTTTTTGTTTACTGTTAGAGATCGTAGCCAAGCCATAAGCTGCTCAATATTTTTAACCCTCTTCTAATCTTCACAGAAGCAGTCTTGATGGTTGCTTAATATGCCTTTAAGTTTATCAACTACTCAAAAGGCCTTTAGGCTGAGGGTCACCTGTTCACCACTGGTGAGTAATAAATAGGAATTTAAATAAACACTAAGATATACTGTATACCTCTCGGTTTGTATCCTGTACAGTGTAATTGAATCTTAGTTCCAGTTTTGTCTATGTTAATGATTACCCTTGCCGGTATATTGAGGATACTCGTGAATTGACTGGCCTAGAGTACTTTCTTACCTCTTTTAACCTGACCTTGGATGTCTGGTAACCTCTTCTTCTGATCTGACGTTAAAATTAATCCCACTGTCTTTCTCCAGCAAGAAACTAAACGTCATATAGAAATTAATTTTCAATTTCAATGTTAGCACAACTATTTTTATAGACTCTGAAATTAACTTTAATACACTTTGCACTCTGTATTAAGCTCCGTCAAACGTTGAACATTTATTAAATAGTGAGTGAACAAATTTATCTCTCCATTAACCTACATTACTGAGCATAAATGTCAAGTTAGTTTTTGTATATGCAATTCAATCCAGAAGTGTACCTCTCTAGTTGAGAATACAACCATTTTTATGATACAAGAATTATTGAATGTTTATCTTCTAGTTACAGCTACTGCAACTTCCCTAATTCTGCATTTTCTTGTTTTACTTTCCTCATTGCTATACATTTCTCGTTTATATTTTTCAACTCGCTTTTTTTTGCCCTTTCTCATATTTGCTTTCTCTCACTTTCAAAGATTCCTCTTTTTTTCTGTCTCTGTCTCTCACCCACTATATTCAATATTCATTCTCTATCTCTCCATTTACCTCTTGTTTTCTTTCTCTCCCTCCTGTTCTACCCCTCTCTCTCCCTGTCTCCCTCCTGTTCTCCCTGTCTCCCTCCTGCTCTCCCTCTCCCTGAGCTGTCTGTCTTCTCCATGATTGGAACAGACGGACCTTCCATCCCCGTTCACCGTGGGCTCTGGCACAACATTTTTACTCCCCCACACAAACCCACGCAGGAGCCAGGGACATTCCTCAGCTCTTTATCGTCTGTTTGTTTTGGGGTGAGTGGGATTGAGTGGAACTGAGTGGGAAACAGCGAAGGATGATCATTAGATTATATAGATCTCACATTCATCCTACACATTCATGTATTTCCTGTTCAATTTCATGGATATGAGTCGTGTACTCCAAACAGATATTTTTCCGTACACTTTCTCAATAGTTTTGTCCATGTTTCAGCGCCAGCAAGATACCTCAGCAATCTGGCCAAATCTGACTACCAAATAGTGAGCAGAAACTCGAATTTTTTTTTGTTTCATTATAAATTATTCTCCAGTCTGGCTGGCTATGTCTCCTTAGTGATTTCAAAATTTCTGTTTTTACTTATATCAGAAATAAATGAGAGATGTTCATGTGATGTTCACAGACGTTCTGTGATGAACATCACAGAAATGAGTGAACTTTTGGGTCTTTAACTAAAAATCGAAGAAAATCCTAGAACATATCAAAGATCTAGTAAATATGTAGTGTTCAGTATATATATATTTTCAGGTGTGTGCACAGACATGATAAAGGAATGTTAGGAAGTATTTCTTCAGTCATAGAGTTGTCAGGAAGTGGAATAGTCTGGGAAGTGACGTAGTGGAGGCAGGATCCATACATAGCTTTAAGACGAGGTTTGATAAAGCTCATGGAGCAGGAAGAGAGGACCTAGTAGCGATTAGTGACGATGCGGGGCCAGGAGCTATGAATCGACCCCTGCAACCACAATTAGGTGAGTACACACACACACACACACACACACACACACACACACAGACGGTGCTTAGATATAAAGTACGATACATAATATAGCACAAAATAATAAATTATTCCACTTCCTGAAACTACCGGCATTAAAGACCATCTTGTGGCTATACTGCGAGTTACATAAGTGACTAATGACAATCATTCAGTAGGTATGATGCAGACTCACATGGATATACTGAGTATGATAAAAATAATTTGAATAATTCTTATAATGTATATAAACGACATTAACATCATTCTTTGGGTAATTTTTTGAAGTCTTGATGGTAGCGAAGGGCTCTTGTTCCAAGAAATTACAGTTACACACTATTTTATAGATCACACTTGACTACCTCTGATACCCCAAGTGCTGTATAATCCCTACGGGCTTAGCACTTTCCCTGGAATATAACACTAATCATGACAAAGGGGAAATGATAAAAGTATATTAGACGCATCATGCGATAAGAGTCCGCATGATTGAAAAAATATTTAATAACGCTTCGTAGAAACTTCATCCTCGTGTTTATGTTGGACTTTACAGCCAGATTTTGCTAACTTAGCTTAATGAGCAAGTCAGTATATCATTATGCCACACAAGATGTCTTTGTTTTTATTTTTCTTTAGCGAGACTGAAAAAGACAATTATGTATAGTTCAAGACACTTATTAAAGAAAACGTTTCGCCACTAGTGGCTTTATCCGATCTCTGGGAACACTGCCAAATGAATATATTTTACTGATATTAAACGATGTTCACTATACTTATGATAACGTTAAGTTAAATAATATGAATAAAATAATGTAAATTTTGCATAGGTTAAGTTAGGGTACTAAGTTAGTTTTGGTCCAAAATTAAAAATTTGCATGCCATATTAATTAACAGGAATACTTTTATTAATCCATACAATAAAAACTGAAAATCTGTGTTTATAAAATTTGACTACGACTAAAGTTTTAGCCGTGGTTCCCAGTCGTTTTTTACCATGAGGAACCCCTTGTTTAACCCCCACAAATTTTGTTCATCTCAGCATGTTAAAAATTGTATCTTTAGGCTCCATTAACAGAGAAAATCAAGTGATGGCTGAAGGAACAATACTTGCTGACAAGATTAGCCGACTTATTGGGAAACTCAGGTGCTCCTTCCCTGGGGTCCGCGGCTTCCCTGGGGCCGGCCACTTCCATACAGTAAAAGTTGAATATAGACATATGTTAATTATCCCAGTATATAAAGCACCTTCAGCAACCACTGAAGAATTCACAGATTAGATAAGGAAGATAGCTTCTTGGAAGGGTGGAAAATCTCATACCAAATATTATCCTCCTTGGAATTTCCACGTGAAGAATCACTGGTGTGTGATATAAGTCGTATTCTCTAGGAAGAATACTCCAGTAAGTCGTAGTTGGTCATGAGTTTCAGAAGATTTTTCCTCGCTCCAAGATACCAGTGTTTTTATGTCAGGCAAGAAAGCTGTTAATGATGGCATGGTAAATATTAGTAAACTGATCAATAAAAGACATGTACAATACTTGGGTACCTTCACTGTGTCTTTATTTACCAAGTAGCTGGTTAAAAAAAAAAACTTTCGAAATGTTGATACTAATTTTTCCTATAACTTTAAAAAAAATCGGATTGTACATCAAGAAACTGAAAATATATTCTTATCTATTGAGTTTAAAGTACAGTGCGAAAACTAACAAAAAAGTAAATGCAATCGGTATAACTAATGAAAAAAAAATGAGTTGAGTTAAATTGGCCTAAAGAGTGTGGAAAGCATATTATATCCGGTCACTATTTTCATTCAGAGATTAACATTTCAATTTGCATAATACCTCAAACAAACAAACAAACCATTCAAATCAAGTGACCTGAATGCTGTTCGGTGCTCGTTTTTTGAAAACATTATAAATCCAATTGACGATAAACGTTTTAACTCGTTCAAAACAAAAGAGATACCTTCAGTAAAATACTTTTATTTTGAAAAAAAAAAAACTTTATTCATGGGGATATTTGTACAACCATGAAGTGCTAAACACACATGGGTTATATAGCGCCTGGGGAAGGGAAGGTAATCAAGTTTGGTTTAAGGTTTAATTCCACAGATCAAGGGATCTTCACTAGCATCAAAGCCCGTCCCTTGATGGTACTCACGTAGATAACATTGTACAGTTGTAAATTATGAATTAGACTCAGAAATGTGTTGTACCTTTGAGACTTAGGTACCTACGAATGTCTTCTATTTGTTACTAAGTTTCCTAACTTAGTGTAGCACTTACTGCCTAACTTCCCTTTCATCAAATTTCAAATGTTTTAATAGATGCTTTAATTTTTACAATTTGATTTCCTTTCGACTTTGAAGTAAGACTATGTAGTTTTTTTGTATAGAGTTTTCTTAACTTCTTTGATTGTTAAATATTAGTGTACTGGAGACCGACCATCCTTGTATTTAGTCCCCATTAGTTTATTTGAGTTCAATTAATATACAATTATGGTTTTATTTGAGTGTTAACCTTTCTCTCTATAATTTTATTTACCATTAACTTTAATTAATTATGTAAATGGCTTACATAACGATGGAAAGTGTAAATTTCTCATTATTATAATATTATACAAACTCTCGTATAAATGGTGAAGATAATTCTCCCTCCTTCACATTACTTTCATTAACTTCAAGAGTCCGTGTGTGGATTTCACACATTTCATGGTTAATGAATCTAGTGCTAGTAATTACAGGCTTTTACAGCGAGAGGGGAGGCATTTTTGGAGAAATAAGTTAGAAGTCACCAGCTTGAACTGCAGCCGAGAGAGAACGTCCTCTAACACACAACACACACAGGCTTGTAGCCTGTCCATGCAGCAAGCCTGGCTCCTTGAATTTAACCCCGCCAAATGCAAAGTCATGAAGATCGGGGAAGGGCAAAGAAGCCCGCAGACAGAGTATAGGCTAGTTGGCCAAAGACTGCAAAACCTCACTCAAGGTAAAGGTCCTTGGGGTGATTATAATACCGAGCACATCTCATGAGGCACACATCAGCCAGATATCTACTGCAGCATACGGGCGCCTGGCAAACCTGAAAATAGCGTTCCGATACCTCAGTAAGGAATCGTTCAAGACTCTGTACACCGCGTACGTCAGGCCCATATTGGAGCATGCAGCACCAGTTTGGAACCCACACCTGGTCAAGCACGTCAAGAAATTAGAGAAAATGCATAGGTTTGAAACAAGACTAGTTCCAGAGCTAAGGGGAATGTGCTACGAAGGAAGGTTAAGGGAAATCGGTCTTACGACACTGGAGGACAGGAGGGTTAGAGTAGACATGATAGCATGCAAAATACTGCGAAGAATTGACAAAGTGGATAGAGACAGGATGTTCCAGAGAAGGGACACAGAAACAAGGGGTCACAACTGGAAGTTGAAGACTCAGATAAGTCAAAGGGATGTTAGGAAGTATTACTTTAGCCATAGAGTTGTCAGGAAGTGGAATAGTCTGGCAAGTGACGTAATGGATGCAGGAACCATACATAGACAAGGTATGATAACGCTCATAGAGCAGGGAGAGGACCTAGTATCGATCAGTGAAGAGGCAGGGCCAGGAGCTATGACTCGACCCTTGCAACCACAACTAGGTGAGTACACACACACAGGGAACGAGTGTAATTAGGTCCATTATGAAGTGGTAAGTTTCACAACAATTGTAAAATTTAAAACATATTATGATAAATTAATGAGAAAATTATGCACTCGTATATTAATAAGGGAACCAAGCACTCATGTGTGAATACACGAACCATGCGTCCACGTAATACCGGGAGAACCATGCATGAATATATTACTGATTGAACCACGCATACATTTATTGCTGAATGTACAACGCATACATCTGTTACTGAGAGAACCAGGAACGCATGTATTAACAAGAGAACCACGCACGCATGTGTTAACAAGAGAACTACGCACGCATATATTAACAAGAGAACCATGCACGCATTATTAACAGCAGAACCACACACAAGCATATTAAAAAAAAAAATAACATCGGGCGCAGGACGCATTAATATATCCGTTTTAGCGTTGGTTTATTTGGTGTGACAAGTTTATAGACATATAAAACCTGCCACTTTATGCACATGGCAGAGATGTCATGCGATGCACGTTTTCTATTTCACTACCCAGCAAAAAACAAACAAAAAAAACATTACACGGGCAAAAAAAGGCACAAAGCACATTCACGCAGATAGACACTGACAAGGAAAGGTTGCAGATAGACACTGACAAGGAAAGGTTGCAGATAGACACTGAAAGGTTGCAGATAGATGTGGACAAGCTGTAAGACTGGTCAGGTAAGTGGTTGCTTCGATTCAACCAAACTGAATGTATGGTTGTAAAGAGTTGGGGTCAAGAAGACCGGACACGGAGTATATGCTAATGGTAAAAGGCTGCAGTCCCCACTCAGGGAGAAAGATCTAGGGGTGAGCTAGCGCCAAGTATATCACAGGAGGCTCACATCAATTAATAATCTCTTCAGTAATTGCCTGTTTGACAAATCTAGGTGTAGGCTTCAGGAATCTCAAAAAACGTCATTTATGGTTCTTAGCATATCAGGACCATCTTGGAGTACACAGCACCAGCATGGAACCTACACTTCATACATCATGTTAACAAACTTGAGAATGTACAGATTATGCAATGAGTTATAAGGAGTTATAAGGAGAAGCTAAAAGAACTGAATCTGATAACACTAGAAGAAAGAAAAACTACGGGAAACATACCAATTATTCAGACGAATTGACAGAATAGATAGAAATAGGCAGTCTGAGAGGCGGAAAACAGGTATCCCAGGGTATAGATGGAAGATAAAAAACAGATGAGACACAGGGATGTCAGGAAGTATTTCTTGAGCCTTATGATGGTCAGGAAGTTCTACGTCCTGGATTAAAGCCACAGTGGAAGCATGTTTCATACAAAGTTTTGAGAGTAGGAATGACAGGGTCAGGAGCTAAGTCTCGACCCCTGCAACCACATATACATAAGTTAACAAAACACACACAACATGCAAAACAAAGAAAGCAAAAACAAATTTCCCAGAAAACACAAAAAAACATCCCCATTTCCATCCGCTCTCCGCTCGTCCAGTCGGCTGTTACGTTTAATAGGGGAAATAAAATTTCCCTACCAGCTAGTGTCGCGAGAGGAAGATGCCGGGGAAAATTCCCTCCCTCCCTTGTACTTTTCCTCATATCTTTTCCTTAATTTTATAGCTCAAGTTATCAGTAAAATGCAATGGAACTTAACTAAGGAGTGGAACTGCCATCACTACTGCTATTACCACTGCTGTCGCTAGTAATGATCCATTACTACCACCACTACTACTATTACTACTGCTGTTGATAGTAATGCTCCATTATTACTACTACTACTACTGTTGCTAGTAATGATCCATTACTACCACCACTACTACTATTACTACTGCTGTTGATAGTAATGCTCCATTATTACTACTACTACTACTGTTGCTAGTAATGATCCATTACTACCACCACTACTACTATTAACACTACCACCACTACTGTCACCATCACCTCTGCTACCACCAGTACTACCAAGACCACTACTAGCACCACTGCTATTAACACCACTAGTACCACCACCACTCCAACTGCCATCATCACTGCTATTACCACAACAACTATTATCACCATACTACCCCAACCATCACTACTTCCTCAGTCACCACTACCACTGTCCCCACTACCACAACATCTACCACTTCCAAAAACCAATATATGACTCAGTCATATAATGGCTGGTGCCACCGCCCTGCCATACTCTGAAAAACTTACCCTATTTCTCCTGTTGCTGCTTTTGCAACATTGCACAGCTCCTGATGACGCACTGAGATGTGTGAAAGTACTTGAGCTAAAGATTTCCACACCCCGTGGCTTGTCTGCTGCATGACTATCATACTCATTGATAGTTTTAATTTACTTTACTCAACTTTTAAATATAATATATTTACAAAACTCCAGTGGCTTTAGTATCATAGTTCAATTTATAAATAAATATATTTTTTTATAATATATATTTTTATATTTTTAATATATATTAATATATATATATATATATATATATAAAATATATATATAT
>WNWK01005080.1:0-47500 GCA_009830355.1 Cherax destructor | reverse complement strand
TGAAGGACTGTCTGTCCTCCACCGTCTTGCCTTATGAGTGTAAAATATTCTCTAACTGATGGTAATTCCCAAAACCTCTGTCAGTGAGATGGCGAATAGCGGTATGGGGATGTATTGTGTAGAAGCAAGGCAGAAATTGTTGACAAGTGTGACAGGTTTTTTTGACACGTGTGGCAAGCATTGTCACTAAGCATAGGGAAAATTTATTCCACACGTTTCGCTCACACAGGGAAAGTCGCATTATTTACATTTTGCTTTCAAGTGATGCGGAGAGGACACTTCAAGGAGTAACTTGCTATTTTCTCCAATTTTCAAGGAAATTGTATATTTCCCCTACGGATTTAGTACTTTCCATAACTATAACCATTAAAATAAATAAAAAAATATATAATTTTGACCAAATCTCTGTTTATTTAAGTATAATTATCAACTTGTAAATAACTGTTCAACTTTGTGAGTTTTGAATTCTAACCACATAATATAAACTCTATTACGAACAATTATCACTCCAAGGCCTATAGCACTTACTCGTAAACAAATGCCAGCAAAATAGCAATATAAACACTAAACAAATTTAGAGCAATTAACACTCATTATCAATAAAGAGTGGAACTCTTAAGAGAGCAATGCGGCTCATAAAAAAGAGCTTGGAACTGATTTCGGAAGTTTAAATCACGAGAAATTGAAGCTCACGAAGAGAGGCAAACTCATTAAGAAAAAGCTCTTCGTGACAGCCAGATGATAGAGGGAGCAAAGAATAGAGACAGAAACTATAGAAAGACGGAACCCAGACAGAGGGAGACTGAAGTCACAGAGAGACAAAGCTACTAACAGACAGAATTCGTGGTGAGATAAACAGAACTCGCAGAGACAGCACTCAGAGAGACCTAACACAGAGATAAAACTCATAGAAACTTAAAGGAATTAGCAAACTCTAAAAAAAAGGCATTGAAACCGATAACAGTTAATTAAAGCTTCTAAAACAATAGGAAACAAGTGATTGTTGCTCATTGACTGTTGTGACTGTCATTCACTGATCATTGAGACTGTCACTAACTGACTGCTGAGATTTAGCCCCCCCATAAATAAAATACGGAGGTCTTTGAAACTAGATTGAAATCCAATTATTTAACAGATTTTATTCCCGATTTAGAGCTACGAAAATCGATTCTTCTTTTTTTTAGTGATGGTAAAATTTTAGATTTGCAGAGGTAAATATATTGGTTTGGGAAATGCAATATTCTTGATTAAATGGATGAGAGCTGTGGGAGGATTGGAGGAAGGGAGAGGAGGGCGAGAATGGGAGAGGGAGAGAAGGAAGGGTGAAAGGGTGGAGTTAAAGGCCAGGAAGAGAGGAAATGGAGAAGGATGTTGAGTAGAAGGGAGAGGTAGAACAAATAAACACACACACACACACATTTCCTTGGGGAGAAACGGCCCAATTGTTAAAAAATATTTACATTACGATAATAATTCTGGATTGTGAAGACCCGTGTGAGAGGACATGTTGATGCTTAAGAAAAGACTTTTGTTTCAAGAAATTTAAACTTCCCTTTTTTCATCCTAGAATCAACCCAAATTACTTCCTATTCCCCAGGTGATGTATGACCCATGCGTGTTTAGTGCTTCCCCCATGGATATAAAAAATTCTGATAAGATGAGCAATTTTTATTAATTACTGTAAAAAAAATCGCCCAGCGCAGAAGAGCATGTGAGTGATGTTGCAATTTTCTCTCACATGTAAATTTAGTTGCTAATATTTCATATGTTCGATAAATTGCTATTGTTGATAAACGAGATTAATGTCGGGATACAATAAATCAGCGAAAACATTCGTTTGAAGTTTATGATTCATTTATACAATGCAAAATTTCCCCTTCGATAACTGGGCCTTTTATTTTGTGTTTTATTCAGATTTTTTTTTCCAAATGGTTAACATTGTTTTATTTGCATATGTAAGACACTGAGAGGGTTGTGTGTACACTGAGAGGGTTGTGTGTACACTGAGAGGGTTGTGTGTACACTGAGAGGGTTGTGTGTACACTGAGAGGGTTGTGTGTACACTGAGAGGGTTGTGTGTACACTGAGAGGGTTGTGTATACAATGAGAGGGTTGTGTGTACACTGAGAGATTTGTGTGTACACTGAGAGGGTTGTGTGTACACTGAGAGGGTTGTGTGTACACTGAGAGGGTTGTGTTTACACTGAGAGGGTTGTGTGTACACTGAGAGGGTTGTGTGTACACTGAGAGGGTTGTGTGTACACTGAGAGGGTTGTGTACACTGAGAGGGTTGTGTGTACACTGAGAGGGTTGTGTGTACACTGAGAGGGTTGTGTGTACACTGAGAGGGTTGTGTGTACACTGAGAGGGTTGTGTGTACACTGAGAGGGTTGTGTGTACACTGAGAGGGTTGTGTGTACACTGAGAGGGTTGTGTGTACACTGAGAGGGTTGTGTGTACACTGAGAGGGTTGTGTGTACACTGAGAGGGTTGTGTGTACACTGAGAGGGTTGTGTGTACACTGAGAAGGTTGTGTACACTGAGATGATTGTGTGTACACTGAGAGGGTTGTGTGTACACTGAGCGGGTTGTGTGTACACTGAGATGGTTGTGTGTATACTGAGAGGGTTGTGTGTACACTGAGAGGGTTGTGTGTACACTGAGAGGGTTGTGTGTACACTGAGAGGGTTGTGTGTACACTGAGAGGGTTGTGTGTACACTGAGAGGGTTGTGTGTACACTGAGAGGGTTGTGTACATTGAGAGGGTTGTGTGTACACAGGTGGTTGTATGTACATCGAAAGGGTTGTGTGTACACTGAGAGGGTTGTGTGTACACTGAGAGGGTTGTGTACATTGAGAGAGTTGTGTGTACACAGGGGGTTGTATGTACATTGAGAGGGTTGTGTGTACAAAGAATGGTTTAAATAGACGAGATGTGTTGAATATACAAAAAGGGATTTGTACACACATACGGAGTATGCTTACATTCAGAGGGGATATGTGCACATACAGATAAGATGTGTGTACATACTGTGTACAAGCATAAATATATGTGCACGTAAAGACAGGATAGATGACATGAAGAGAGTATGTGTGTACATTTAAGCAAGACATATTTATTCCATGAGAAAGTGGAACAGAATTCTTCCTCCATAAGCAATGCGTGTCTTAAAAGGCGACTAAAATGCCGGGAGCAAGGGACTAGTAACCCCTTCTCCTGTATACATTACTAAAGCTAAAAAGAGAAACTTTTTTTTTTTTTTTTTTTGGGGGGCACTCTTGTACGGTGGGATACGGCCGGTTTGTTAAAAAAAAAAAAATTATTAGAAATCTTTTCGGTCTTGGGACCTTGATCACGTTTTCTAATATGTCCTAATATTTGGTCACGTGTCTTTCTAAACCAGAAACGATCAGGTTCCAGGACCGAAATATTTTCTAACAAAAGGAGAATATGTATACATATTGATGGGAGGGATGGGTGAATCTGAAGAGAAGGCGTGGTGGGTCATAGAGTGGCGAGTACGGAAGACATTCAGGTCTTCATAAGACGTGGGGGAGGGGGAGTTGTGTAAGGAGCGTGGTAGGTTTTCAAAAGACGTAGGAATTGCATAAAGGAACGTGGTTGGTCTTCATGAGACGTAGGTTACGTGGAAGGGGCGCTGGAGAGGCGTGTGGGTATTTTTGCGTCGGGGGGAATATGATAGCTTGTCTAAGACAGAGGCTTCAGACAGCACTCTCGAGGTACCTCCTTCAAGATCAAGGCTCCGGAGACATTGGTCGGCTCTCCTTCCTTCTTCTTTCTCTTCTTCATGCTTCTGGCCAATCTTTCTCTCTCTCTTTCTCTCTCTGTCTCTCTGTCGTACACTTTTTTCTATTTCCTTACCTCACTGAGTGTGTGAGTCTCAGACTTGCAAGGTTTTACAGGACAGAAGGGATTTTTACTTCTTATTTTACAAGCTAAGAGCCGTTGCCTTAGCTAGTTTTAAAACCTGGCTCTATAGTTTATTATAAAACCTGACTAGCGTTTACACTACAGTTGTATATGTACCTAACATTAAGTAACTTTCATAAAAGTTATCACATTTATGGAGCTTTACTGTATTATACAGAAGAACAGTGCAATATTTCATTGTTCAAGCAATAGATATATGTCTATTTTCCTCATAGATCAGCCTATTGAGACGCGTCTACATGCTAAGTTGATCAGTCTCTCGCCTATGCTACAAAGTGATCATTCACACCATATTCTTCCATGCTATATCATTCACTCACCATATTCATCAATTACTCTTTCACCGCGTGATTACTGCATTACTCAGTCTATAATTACGTGGAGCTCAGATGTACGCGCAAATCTGTTAAAAAACCGCTGGAAGCTTCAACCATTATCCAAAGTACTGGGTCCGGCAATTTGCGGCAGTCTGACTACCGTAACTGCCAGTTATATGAATGACCCTCAACCATTCCGCACTAATTTGCGAATAACAGAGGGTAATATCAAGGCTAATGTGGAGAATTACGCTTTATTCTCTCCGGCTTTAATGATATTGAACCTAGATTGCTATATTTTATTGAGGGAGATGAAGAGGATATAGTCGACGGTGATTTACTAGTTTTATTACGTAAAATTTTCAACGAAGAACTTTGTCAGTTTAAGGTAATCTAGGTTAAATTAGTACTAATAACTTATAAAATAATAGAAAAACTGATAACCAGCCGATGGGAATTAATAGAGAAGACCCATAGACTTCTCACTGTAAAAGAAAAACTTTCTTATGCCCAATTATTCTCCGTACAGCAGGTTAAACACCTTTCACGAACTATCCATTTATTTAAATGATATGTTTTCACCTGTATTTTTTACCTATCTGCGCAAAATGACCAATATATGCCTAGTGCTACATGTAAGAGATTTTTCTTCCTTGTGTTCTTAATCTAGCTACCAATAAAAGTGATCTGACACATCAGTTTTTCTCTAAAAGAGCATGTCTATTCCACCAGTAGACTAGTCTCACTTCTCACCTCATTATGTTCTTCGCGGTTTCATTTAAATCCTTGATACAATTATTGCCTATTAGTGAACTATTTTCTAAGCGAAATTCATAAAAAAATGTTAGCTTCTTATTACTAATATTAGGTAGTTAGAACTTTCCTGCCACACCTCTCACAACATTGTCATTAATGTCAATTCTTCTAGCATTCCTGCCACACCTCTCACACCATTGTCATTAATGTCAATTCTTTTAGCATTCCTGCCACACCTCTCACACCATTGTCATTAATGTCAATTCTTCTAGCATTCCTGCCACACCTCTCACACCATTGCTAATCATTCCATTTACTTTAAACAGGTTACTAGGGCCCTACCCTCAGAACTAACAACAGTTAAACAAAAGTGGGTAAAGATAACTAGTATTGTTGATATGTATTTTAGACAAACACTTGATACAACTCTACCCAGAGCAAAACATGACTTGATAAATACCTACATAGAGCAAAACATGATAAAGACCTACATAGAGCAAAACATGACTTGATAAAGACCTACATAGAGCAAAACATGACTTGATAAAGACCTACATAGAGCAAAACATGACTTGATAAAGACCTACATAGAGCAAAACATGACTTGATAAAGACCTACATGGAGCAAAACATGACTTGATAAAGACCTACATAGAGCAAAACGTGACTTGATAAAGACCTACATAGAGCAAAACATGACTTGATAAAGACCTACATAGAGCAAAACATGACTTGATACAGACCTACATAGAGCAAAACGTGACTTGATAAAGACCTACATAGAGCACAGCATGACTTGATGAAGACCTACATAGAGCAAAACATGACTTGATAAAGACCTACATAGAGCAAAACATGACTTGATAAAGACCTACATAGAGCAAAACATGACTTGATAAAGACCTACATAGAGCAAAACATGACTTGATGAAGACCTATAGAGAGCAAAACATGACTTGATAAAGCCATGCACAGAGCAAAAAGCAGTCACAAAGTATGTTGACAACTAAGTGCTTATCCATAAGGCAAGAGTGTGATCAATACCAGCACTCGCAACTCTCCTTCCTCTCTCTTCACAACAACGTCTTCCATTTTAGCATGAGATCCTCACTAAGTAATTATTCTTCACTTTTAAAATCCTAAACTTTACTTTCCTATTATATATTTTCTCTATATTCCCCACTTTCTCCCTGCTCCTGACATCCTTTCTCCTCCTGTGCTGCTCTCATTTTCGTTCTCTTTGTTTTCGTATTGTTTACGACTTCTTTCGCTCTCTCTATTTTCTTAACTCTCTCTTAAATTTTCATTACAACTGCCCCTGGGCTGACAGGTGCATTGTTGTCCAGCTGCTTTGTGTCTGCGTTTGTCTGTCAGTCTGTCTGAAACATAATTCCAAAAGTTTGGAAGCTATTTGAACTAAACTTAGCAGAGGTATTTTTTACGAAGCAGACAAAGAACTGGTAATTAAGTTTCGGCGAACATAAATAGGGCGAAAGTTCAAGACCAAGGTAGGATCCCTTTCCCTGGCTTATCCTTCGTGACAAAGGATGAGTCCACTGTAGGAGTTTTCACATTGACGATCCTTCATGACGGTGTATGAGACCGTCGTTGGATTCCTCTCAGTGACGATCCTTCATGACGGTGTATGAGACCGTCGTGGGATTCCTCTCAGTGACGATCCTTCATGACGGTGTATGAGACCGTCGTGGGATTCCTCTGAGTGACGATCCTTCATGACGGTGTATGAGACCGTCGTGGGATTCCTCTCAGTGACGATCCTTCATGACGGTGTAGAGACTCGGTTCTCAGACGATCCTCTGACTGTGAGACTCGGATTCCTCTCAGTGACGATCCTTCATGACGGTGTATGAGACCGTCGTGGGATTCCTCTCAGTGACGATCCTTCATGACGGTGTATGAGACCGTCGTGGGATTCCTCTCAGTGACGATCCTTCATGACGGTGTATGAGACCGTCGTGGGATTCCTCTCAGTGACGATTCTTCATGACGGTGTATGAGACCGTCGTGGGATTCCTCTCAGTGACGATCCTTCATGACGTAAGACGAGTCTAGCTTTTGTCTGCTGTGATGTCTGCTGCCCCTGTGTCAGTGGTGGTTGCTGCTGTGATGTCTGCTGCCCCTGTGCCAGTGGTGGTTGCTGCTGTGGCATCTGATGCTGGGAATTACACACACACACACAAACCCCACAAACTACCATAAAACCCATTCACCTTAAACCACAACACTGTGTTTACAGAGCAAAGGAGCAAGAGGAGTTAGGTCAAAGTCAAGATGAGGGCGGAAGTGTGCCGCTGTGATGCTTCATCCTGGATCTCCTGCACAAGTTCCGCTCTCTCCCAGCCTGGGATGCTGGCGAGTGCTGGTGATACAACCAGGGGAGCAAGGTGATAGAACCAGGGGAGCAAGGTGATACAACAACGGCTAGAAGAAATAAGCAGAGAGGAAAGCAAGGTCGTAAAGCACGACCAAGAGAAGATATTGATACATAGACTCTCTCTCTCTCTCTCTCTCTCTCTCTATATATATATATATATATATATATATATATATATATATATATATATATATATATATATATATATATATATATATAAGAACATAAGAACATAAGAAAGGAGGAACACTGCAGCAGGCCTGTTGGCCCATTCTAGGCAGGTCCTTCACATTCCATCCCACTAACAGAATATTTGTTCAACCTAATTTTCAATGCTACCCAAGAAATAAGCTTTGATAATTTTATTTACTCATGTGCAATTCCCACTCAAATCCAACCCCTTTCACTCATGAATTTATCCAACCTAAATTTAAAACTACCCAAGGTCCTTGCTTCAATAACCCTACTAGGCAGACTGTTCCACTCATCAACTACCCTATATATATATATATATATATATATATATATATATATATATATATATATATATATATATATATATATATATATATATATATCGTGCATAATAGGTAAAACTTGCTATTTTGGCTTAAATAGCAACGCTCTTCTTGCCGAATAAGGAAAGCGAAAATTGGTTTTTATCTGAGGTGTCTGCTGCCGTGGTGCCTGCTGTGCTAGTGTCTGCTGCACTTGGGTCTTCTACTGTGGTGTCTGCCGTTCTTGTGTCTGCCGATGTTATGTCTCCATCTGCGGTGTCTGCTGCTCTAGTGTCTGCTTCTCATTTCCCCTCATTCTGTAGCTTCGCTTCTGTAGCCAAAGTTTGTACTGTTAGTGTTTACCTTAACTGCTCAAATATTCTTCCATTGTTCGTGTTTTTCCCTTCGTTATCATCCATCTGCATAGCTTCGTTGCTAATTCTTTGTTTACGCTTCCTCCCCTCTCTCTCTCTCTCTCTCTCTCTCTCTCTCTCTCTCTCTCTCTCTCTCTCTCTCCTCTCTCTCTCTCTCTCTCTCTCTCTCTCTCTCTCTTCTCTCTCTCTCTCTCTCTCTATCAGTACCTGATATTATTGTTCATTATTTCTCTTCCATTCTCTTCTTATTCTACTGTTTTTTTCATTGCTTCCCTGTTCTACTGAGCTCCAGCTCCTACCACCACCACAATACTGCTACTGCTACTACCACTACCTACTACTACTACTACTACTACTGCTGCTACTACTACTACTACTCTCGTCCTGCTTTTCTTCAACGTCCTCTTTGGGTCTCCACTGACTTTGCCTTTGGTGTTGCAATCAGTCTACTTCTTACGCACCATGTGGCGCTGCTGCTCTTCGTGTTGGTGTCTCTAGCGTGAGAGAGATTTGTTGGTGTGTTGGTGGGGAGAGAAATACGGCCCTGGACACGAAGGCCTCTCGCTGCACGCTCACTGGAGAATTTAATCTCAAAACTTACAAAAAACCTGACTGCCTTTAACATATAAAAAAAAACGCTTTCACACACACACACACACACACATACACACACACACACACACACACACACACACACACACACATACACAACATGTGGTATACCACATATTTAAGGAAAACGTAATACTAAATCTCCAGAAGCAAACATGGTCTCTTCACAGAATAGAAGGCAGAAAAAAATGTTTTTCGAATCTGGAAGACATCAAAGAGGAAGAGAGAGGGGCGGAACACAGACATTGGCGATATGCGTTTGTTGTGTCTCAGCCCTTACCTCAGCCAGTCAGCCATGCAGTCAGTCTGTCAGTCAGCCAAGCAGCCAATCTGTCAGTCAATCAAGCAGCCAGTCTGTCAGTCAATCAAGCAGCCAGTCTGTCAGTCAGTCAAGCAGCCAGTCTGTCAGTCAGTCAAGCAGCCAGTCTGTCAGTCAGTCAAGCAGCCAGTCTGTCAGTCAATCAAGTAGCCAGTCTGTCAGTCAGTCAAGCAGCCAGTCAGTCAACCAGCCAGGCTGTCACTCAGCCAACCAGTCAACATGCTAATCAGGGTTACGAGCTAGTCAATCGGTCTACCAGCCAATCAGTCTGCCTGCCAATTAGTTAACAGGCTATTCAGCCAACCAGTTAGTAAGCCAGCAAGCTAATCTATCTGTCAGTTTGCCAGCCAGATAACCAACCAGCTAGGAAGCCACCCTGACATTTAGACAGCCAACTAGACTCTCAGACATCCAGTCATTCAATCAGGTAACTTCACTCACTAAGCCTTCCAGGCAGTCAGAAATCCACCCAATAACTTATCCAGCCAATGAGTTAGCAAGCCAGTCAGCCACCCAATCAACCTTTCAGCCAACAAACCAGCCAGCAATCCACACAGCCATCTAGCCAGTCGACGGAGAAGAAAAATGGATGTACTTTATATAATGCGGCGACAAAGCCGAATAGAGTGGGTCTCATTTTCTGTAGCCCTTACACGTTTCGTCTGCTTTTGTGGGTATTGTGTGTGTGTGTGTGTGTGTGTGTGTGCGCTCACCTATTTGTGTTTGCAGGGGTCGCTTCGTAGCTCCTGGTCCCACTTGTTCGCTGGTTGTTACTAGGTCCACTCTCTCCCTGTTCCATGAGCTTTATCATACCTCTTGTTAAACTATGAAGTGTATGTGTGTGTGTGTGTGTGTGTGTGTGTGTGTGTGTGTGTGTTTTGGTGTGAGAGAGTTGAGTGAATGAGGAAAAGATGCAATGCAACTCTTGCTTTTCAGGTCAACAAAAGCCTGACCTATGATCTTCGTCTGACACACTCAAAGCCTTGGGGCTTACTTTAAAAACCTCCTCTCGTTGGTTTCATTCTTAAACTCTACGAAAACAAATTACACTCTTTGTTTCTATGTTTACGTTTCAGTCTTTTTTTTTCCCCTTATGTAATCCCCCTATAACTCACACAGAGATAACAAGTTTACCCTTCATACTCACTAGAACTTGACTCATCGTGTGTTGAGACCTGAGTGAATGAGCCTGCTCGGCTTACCCAATCTTATTCACCCTTTTTGTTATTGAAAATAACTTGTGCAGCTTTTAACATACCTTCCTTAAGTCAATGTCAGTTCAACTTTCTCTCACTTTCTCCAACTCTCACTTACCTAGATGCATTTACTTTGAAAATTCTACTAAAAAAAGACCAATAATTTCGACAAGTGGCTTCTTGCCACTGTGACCTCTGATAAAGTTGGTAGCGGCCTCTGGTCACACACTGAGAGACCAGGGTTCGATCCTCGGAAGAATAGAAATGTTAGGTATGTTTCCTTACACCTGCTGCCCCTGTTCACCTAGCAGCAAGTAGGTACCTTAAAAGAAGAACAAGTTTCATCCCTTTCCACCAATCTCAATAATTTATCAGCCTTAGAATTTCGTTTACTTTTTCTCCCATTTTTTTCTGTTTTACTGGCTTTTTTCTTTCTTTCTTTCTTTCTTTTTTTTGCATGGGAAATGCGAGAGAGGCGCGTGTGGCAGGTGCAGAATGCTGGCGTAAAGCCACTATGACCGGGTCGACGCCGCTGTTCCAAAAATAAATAGTGCAGATCACTCACGCATTCCTGCCAATTTATTTGCTTTTGTTTAATCTTCCATAACGTTGGGATTACACGCTATTGTATACGTGTATGTGTACTCACCTAGTTGTGGTTGCAAGGGTCGATTCACAGCTCCTGGCCCCGCCTCTTCACTGGTCGCTAATAGGTAACTCTCCCTGCTCCATGAGCTTTATCATACCTCTTCTTAAAGCTATGTATGGATCCTGCCTCCGCTACATCACTTTCCAGACTATTCCACTTCCTGACAACTCTGAAGAAATACTTTGCAACATCCCTCTGACTCTTCTGAGTCTTCGACTTCCAATTGTGACCCCTTGTTGTTGTGTCCCATCTCTGGAACATCCTATCTCTGTCCAACTTGTCGATTCCTCTCAGTATTTGATATGTCGTTATCATATCTCCCCAGTCTCTCCTGTCCTCCAGTGTCGTCACGTCGATTTCCCTTAACCACTCTTCGTAGGACATGTCTCTTACCTCCGGGACTAGTCTCGTTCCAAACCTTTGCAACGTGTGTGTGTGTGTATGTGTGTGTGTGTGAGATATTACTCTTGATATTAAAAGAGGCGTCACTAAACTCACTAAAATATATTTTCATATTATTCAAATTGAGATCATCAGAGAGAAGAGGTACGTAACCCTCCAGGATGGCAATTCATCAAATTGCCGACGTGCACATGAAAAAACTAGTGAGATGAGTACTTGATATTTTACCTCACACTAAGCGAGGCCTGGTCTCAGACCGGGCCGCGGGGGCGTTGACCTCCGAAACCCTCTCCAGGTATACTCCAGGTCTCTGTCAACAAACTGGAGTATTCGAAAAAAATCATATATTTTTATTTATGTATGGAAGAGCCTCAGATAAGTTTTATTTATGGTCGTGTATAAATTTGTCTAATGTTTCCGAAGGCACGAAAATTTTCTGGACATTATCAGAAAGTGATCAAGAATTGTAGAATTTATGTGGTGGCGGTGTTTTGTTCGTCAGGAAACATTACAAAAGTCTCGTGAGACACAGGTCTTCGTCAGATGATGATAGCGTCAGTCAGATGATGATAGCGTCAGTCAGATGATGATAGCGTCAGTCAGATGATGATAGCGTCAGTCAGATGATGATAGCGTCAGTCAGAAGATAATGAGTGCCAGATAATCAAAACAATGCCAATATGAATGAAGGAACGCGATTGCATACACTTTAGAGATCTTTACGTTACGGTCCTGTGGCCTCGGTCACTCCAAACGATCATTTGGACACAAAAATATACTTGAAAGATGTGCTAAAAGTGTCCACTTGTGTCCTGTCATCCATGTTGTATCAATTCATTTTGTACCTCTAGTGATGCCAGGTGTTTAGCTGATGGGTGACACATGAGCAGCATTCAAGCATCTTGACTGTAAATGTTCCACATGCGCAGCAGGCTTCTTTAACCGAATGCAGACAGTAACAATACTGGAGACAGTAGAAGTGGAGAAATAATTTTGAGGTCAGTCCCTTAGCCTATATAGATGATGGGTCATCTCTTCTATTAAGAGGCACGTAAGTTGGGGTAACTTACGTGCCTCTAGTAGCATGTTCATTTTTCCACTATAATCTACCTTGTTTATAATTACTATCGCATTTGCGATAGTAATTATGGACAACACATTTGTCAACACATTTGGCATTAAAGATTTGTTAAGTTATACAATGAATTAAAGCTCCTAGACTTCACCTTACGAAACAGACAAAGCAAATGCGACAGTAATTATGGACAAGGTAGATTATAGTGGACAAATTAACATGTTATTAGAAGATGGGGGAACTTACGTGCCCTTAAAGTCTGAGGGACTGATCACCTCAAAATTATCTCTCCGCTTCTATTGTTTACAGTGTTGCTACATCATGATGTCAGTACTGTATACCATTCATGATATATATATGCTTAAGTTCTTGTTTACTTCCAGGTTAGCTGGGAGGTGAGGAGGTCGCTAGCTATGGCTGCTAACCTGGTGGTCACCTTGGTCGTCTTTCCCCTGCTACACGGCGTTGCTGCAGGTAGGTCAAGTTCCTGCCTCCTCCTCTGTTTATCACCATGTTCGAATCTCACGCTATACGTAAAGCACTAAACCAGTGTGGGTCATAGGAGAAAGAGAGAGAGAGTCACAGAGAGAGAGAGAGAGAGAGAGAGAGAGAGAGAGAGAGAGAGAGAGAGAGAGAGAGAGAGAGAGAGAGAGAGAGAGAGAGAGAGAGTCTTTATACAAGTGAGAGACGATAGAGAGAGATTAATTAAAAGGACTCGGCTGATTCAGCCACCATACTTTTCTGTGAGATGAGAGAAGTGTTAATGAAGCATGAGTTAGCTGTCAGGGAAGCAGGGATTAGTTGGTAGGGGCAGAGAGTACAGTGTGGGACAGGATTAGTGGTAGGGGGCAGAGAGTACTAGTGTGGAGGAGAGCAGAGTACTAGTGTGGGACAGGATTATTGGTAGGGGCAGAGAGTACTAGTGTGGGACAGGGATTAGTTGGTAGGGGGCAGAGAGTACTAGTGTGGGACAGGGATTAGTTGGTAGGGGGCAGAGAGTACTAGTGTGGGACAGGGATTAGTTGGTAGGGGGCAGAGAGTACTAGTGTGGGACAGGAATTAGTAGGTAGGGGGCAGAGAGTACTAGTGTATGACAGGGATTAGTTGGTAGGGGGCAGAGAGTACTAGTGTGGGACAGGGATTAGTTGGTAGGGGGCAGAGAGTACTAGTGTGGGACAGGGATTAGTTTATCACGAGTGCTAGATGAAGTACAGAAAAGAGTTTGCTGTTCATGGAATTGTGAAGATTTACGGGAGGAAACTGTGTTCTGTCAACTACTATGAAGACGGAGGAACAAAAGCTAAAGAAGCTTTTATTCGGACAATCTTTCCCTTTGTGATGGACTTTATTAAGTCATGCTTCCCTCTGTGTGGATATCTCTGAGTGATGATAAACTATTGAGTCTATTGAGTGGTAAACTATTGAGTGATAAATTATTGAATTTTTCGAGTAGAGAACTATCGGGCGATAAACTATTGAATTTATTCAATGGGGGAGAGAAACAAAGAGGCGGAGAGAGAGAGAGAGAGTGAGTGAGAGAGAGAGAGAGAGAGAGAGAGAGAGAGAGAGAGAGAGAGAGAGAGAGAGAGAGAGAGAGAGAGAGAGAGAGAGAGAGAGAGAGAGAGAGAGAGAGAGAGAGAGAGAGAGAGAGAGACAAATGGAAAGCGAGGAAGGTTTTACAGAGCTGCGTATAGCATTTATGGAGACACAGAGAGGGACGAGTGATTGGATTAGGATTAAAAGGATATTGGCACAGGGGTGTGTAATATCCCTGTGACAGTTTAATACTTTATTATATTAATATACAGTATTACCAAGATGACTATATGTAGATATATTTTTTTTCACTAAGGCAGGGCACTACAATGAAGGATAATATACTTACCACCACTTGGTCTATTGTTGTCCTTCTATAAGTAACTAAATCACACGACAGGAACCCAGTTTTAATAAGAGGAATTGAGTGGAATATATAAACATACTTATTTTCTGCACTTCGGCTATTTCCTATCGAGGTAGAAATATCTGAAGACGAAAATAATAAGCTTTTATTAAGACAACGTTTCACTCTGAGCAGAACTTTATAAAGTCATCCCCTGAAAAACCTTTATAACATGACAGACCACCAAATCACAATACCACCAGTCTCTTTCACCTTGATTCATACATCTAGATAACACTAGATAATCCTTAATCTAGACCGAAGCAAATGGCCACGTTGTAGGCTTTCAGTCCCCATTTATTTTTTTCCCATGTACTCCCATGTATAGTGCAAGCAACGAACTTCCCATCTTCAGAACTCATGTCAAACATCAGTCTCTAGACTCACTAAACCGTAATGACATGATTGCAAACAAACCTCTCTAGAGACGTATTTTACCCTCTAAAAGGCTTTAGAGAAAATTGTGTTTCGTCTAAGCTATTGGTGCCGTCATCAGCTATGTTAATGAATGTACCATACCTCACAGCTTGCCATTTGCTCCAGCACTCTCAGAAATAACTAACTATTATTTTTAAAGGGATGGATCGGTAAGCTAGCGGAAGGCCTCGGTCAGACGACCAAAATCCCCAATGGTGAGTCATCATCTAAGACCCGCGTCAGGAAACACTTGTCCTATTTCCTGACGAACCTTACCTAACCTGACCCTCAGAAATTGGGTCAGGTTAATATAGGCAGATAAACGAAATGAACAGACTATTACTACTACAACTACTACTACCACCACTACTACTACTGCAACTACTACCACCACTACTACTACTAATAATAATAATAATAAAACAGTAATAATAAAATGCAAATATTAATTAAAAAAATAATATTTATAATTTAAAGTAAAATAAAGACCAACTGGTTGACGAAATGAAGGATTGAAGACGAAAAGATGATGGTGATGAAGAGGATAATAAGAAGAATGAAGAAGACGGAAGAAGAAAAGGTGAAAAAAAGAATATGAAAGAGCAACAGTAATTCACAAAACACGTGAACAAGACCATGTAATAATGCTTTGTTTACGAACAATAAATTAGCTTCTCTGGTTATATAGCTGTCAGTAGCACCACCAGTACCACCACCAGTACCACCACCAGTACCACCACCAGTACCACCATCAGTACCACCACCAGTACCACCATCAGTACCTCCACCAGTACCACCACCAGTACCACCATCAGTACCACCATCAGTACCACCACCAGTACCACCACCAGTACCACCACCAGTACCACCACCAGTACCACCACCAGTACCACCATCAGTACCACCACCAGTACCACCACCAGTACCACCACCAGTACCACCACACCAGTACCACCACCAGTACCACCACCAGTACCACCACCAGTACCACCACACCAGTACCACCATCAGTACCACCAGTACCACCACCAGTACCACCATCAGTACCACCACCAGTACCACCACCAGTACCACCACCAGTACCACCACCAGTACCACCACCAGTACCACCAACGGTATCATCCCCAGAAGTGCTAACAACAGTGCCACCACCAGTCCAGCAGTGCTAACAGTACCACCACCAGTACCATCAGTACCACCAACGGTATCATCCCCAGCAGTGCTAACAACAGTACTACCACCAGTACCCTCCCCAGCAGTGCTAACAATAGTACCACCAACGGTATCCTCCCCAGCAGTGCTAACAACAGTACCACCACCAGTACCCTCCCCAGCAGTGCTAACAATAGTACCACCACCAGCACCACCAACGGTATCATCCCCAGCAGTGCTAGCACCAGTACCGCCACCAGTGCCCTACCCAGCAGTGCTAACAATAGTACCCCCACCGGTACCACCACCACCACCAACGGTATCCTCCCCAGCAGTGCTAACAACAGTACCACCACCAGTACCCTCCTCAGCAGTGCCAACAATAGTACCACCACCAGCACCACCAATGGTATCATCCCAAACAGTGCTAGCATCAGTGCCACCACCAGTATCAACAGAACACCCTAGCAGTGCCAACAACAGTGCCACCAACAGTGCCACCAACAGTGCCAACAAAAATGTCTACTACTGTACCGCCAATATAATTAATCAGTCGCACAGGTACACTATTCCATCTTGCACTGACAGCAGCTTCGTCTAGAAATAAATAATGACCTACAACTTGACAACAGTAAAACGTCTTGTTCTGCTGGGTGCGTGATCTTTGTAGGACGGTGGTCCGTGGATTGAGCGTCTGAATTTCGTTCATTATGTGTGGGCTGAACGTACGGGTTGGTCCTCGGCTAGTCGAAGTGTTATTAAATACCACTCGTTCGTGTTACATATAATATATATATATATATATTATATATATATATATATATATATATATATATATATATATATATATATATATCATACATCTTTATAATAAAGATCTTTAAGGGAAACCAGTTAGATGGACCTGAGTCCTGGAGGTGGAAAGCATTGTAAATGAACTCTGAAAGATGGGTAGAAATTTCAAGTTTGGAAAGTTATGTGAACTTTTATGTCCGCATAATTCTTACAAAACAGCTATTGAATAAATAATGGTCAATGTGTTTCTTCATTTCTACGTCACGATAAGCTACCGAAATTATATAAAAAGTATAAATAATTCATAAATTATTCTCACAAAAAGAAACAAGCCAAAGAAAAAAACATATTTGCTAAACAAAATACGATCCAGCCTTTAATAACATATGCGACAGATATAATTTTAATGCGATTAATATTGGACTAACTAGTATTTTTTTATATTTTTTTATATTGATTAAAAATGAAAAATAATCATCAAAATAAATACTCCGATATTTTTTCTCCTTCATATTTCGAATTTTCACCACGATTTTGAATGTGTTACATTTGAAATTATTAATTTTTATTATTAGTAAAGTGGAATGAGTTGAGGGATATATATATAGAGTCCAAATATTATCATTCAATTAAAAAAAACTCAGATATGATATATATATATATATATATATATATATATATATATATATATATATATATATCTTACTCTCTGACCATGTGTTTCACCGCAGGTTTGCGCATCACCGAAGTAGAGGTGCCCAGATACTTAATAGTAGGTCAGAAAGCCACCTTGCGGTGTCACCTAGCGCTTGAGGGAGAGGTGCTATACTCGCTCAAGTGGTGGAAGGATGGCAAGCAGTTCTATCAGTATATACCCCAGAATAAACCTCCAGCCGTGGTCTTCACTGTTCCAGGAATCACCATCAACGTGAGTATATACCAAATTTACTTCTTAATTCACACGACGGGTGGACCTTGACACCATGACATGAATGTCCGGAACTAAGAAGCCCACTTTTAGGTCCAGGAGGATCGAAACCTTGTTCAGTTTACATAATTAGCAGTGACCAGATGATGGTCCAGAAACACCCGAAAGCTAGTCTAAAATTTCATTTCCAAAATACCGATTATTTCTGACTTTAACTGATGTTAATTTTTTTTTCTCTAAAAAAAACAAGTTACGTGTTAATGTTTTATCTTAACAAAACATTAAAAACGTAATGATTTTACACTACATAGATATTTAAATACAAATAGTATATAAATATCGATATTTTTTTTTCTGAAAAATTACGAGAGCATATATTTTAAGTGGCGTTTTTGTTAAAAGAATTATAAATGTATTGGAAAGAACATGTTCAAAGGGTGTTAATTTCATGAGGAATATGGTTAAAAAAATGGATGTTGATTTTAAAGGGAAAATGTTAAAATAGAGAATTTTAAGGAAGATTATAAATAAATAAATAATATATATATATATATATATATATATATATATATATATATATATATATATATATATATATATATATATATATATATATATATATATATATATATATATATATATATATATATTATATATATATATATATATATATATATATAGTGTTGTTATATATATATATATATATATATATTGTGTGTGTGTGTGTGTGTGTGTGTGTGTGTGTGTGTGTGTGTGTGTGTGTGTGTCTGTCTGTCTGTGTACTCACCTAATTGTGGTTGCAGGGGTCGAGACTCAGCTCCTGGCCCCGCCTCTTCGCTGTCCGCTACTGGGTCTCTGCTCTCCCTGCTCCATGAGCTTTATCATACCTCGTCTTAAAACTGTGTATGGTTCTTGCCTCCACTATATCTTTCTCAAGACTATTCCACTTCCTGACTACTCTGTGGCTGAAGAAATGCTTCCTAACATCCCTTTTACTCATCTGAGTCTTCAGCTTCAGTTGTGTCCCCTTGTTTCTGTGTTCCCTCTCTGGAACATCCTGTCGCTGTCTACCTTGTCGATTCCCGCAGTATTTTGTATGTCGTTATCATGTCTCCTCTGACCCTTCTTTCCTCCAGTGTTGTTAGTCCTATTTCCCTCAACCTTTCTTCATAGGACAGACCCCTGAGTTGTGGAACTAACCTTGTCGCAAACTTTTGCACTTTCTCTAGTTTCTTTACGTGCTTGACCAGGTGTGGGTTCCAGACTGGTGCTGCATATTCTAGTATGGGCCTGACGTACACGGTGTAGAGTGTCTTGAACGATTCCTTGTTAAGGTAACGGAACGCTAATCTTAGGTTTGCCAGTCGCCCATATGCTGCCGCAGTTATCTGGTTGATGTGTGCCTCCGGAGACGTGTTTGGCGTTATACTCACCCCAAGGTCTTTCTCCTTTGCCGAGGTTTGTAGCCTTTGTCCGCCTAGCCTGTACTCTGTCAGCGGTCTTCTTTGCCCTTCTCCGATCTTCATGACTTTGCATTTGGTGGGATTGAATTCGAGAAGCCAGTTGCTAGACCAGATGTCAAGCTTATCCAGGTCTGTTTGAAGTCCTGCTTGTGTGTGTGTGTGTGTGTGTGTGTGTGTATAAACCTCCCTTTTCTTTATCTTCCCTTACTTCTCTCTGTCTCCCTCGATCTACCCTATATCTTGTTTTCCATCCCCCTTCTCGCTGCGTTTCTTGCTCCTCTCTTCATTGCTTTGATCTTCATTCTCACTTGTTTTTCGCTATATTTACCTCCTCTACAACCACAGCTCCATCATATGTATTCTCAACTGAATTAGAAGTTTAAGAAAAAACTGTCAAGAAACCACCTTTAGTTATAAGTGGAGAGAATTATTAGCTGGATTCGTTTAATAATTAGTGTGAATTATCAACTGGGTTCGTTTATTAGAGTGAATTGTTAACTGGGTTCGTTTATTAGAGTGAATTATTAACTGGGTTCGTTTATTAGAGTGAATTATCGACTGGGTTCGTTTATTGAGTGAATTATCAACTGAGTTCATTTATTAGAGTGAATTTTCAACTGGGTTCGTTTATTAGAGTGAATTATCGACTGGGTTCGTTTATTAATTTGAGTGAATTATTAACTGGGTTTGTTTATTAGAGTGAATTATCGACTGGGTTCGTTTATTAATTTGAGTGAATAATCAACTGAGTTCATTTATTCGAAGCGGGAAGGTCGATATTAACTGGATTCATCTAATAACTGGAAAAAAAAATTTAAAAAAAAAACTGGCATCATTTAATAACTGGAGAGAATGTTTTTTGTTCTGGAAATTAATGTCGACAGTAAACTCATTTTGAAATTAGATTTCGTATTTACGAATTTGAAACGTGCAATAATGCAGATTTATATAAAGTCAGCATGCTTAATGTCAGCCATATTTGATGCCCAGGAAGACCCATGCATGTACATGGGAAATTAGACTCTCATTTGTTCTCGTATGATGTATTAAAATCTGCAGCCGACTAAGCTGTATATATTACAGTGGAATTAATGTGGTGCGTGCAGGCCTGGAATTAAATACTTTAGGTAATGAGATGGACAGTGAATCCTGAATTGTCACTGTATAACGTGTATAGCTGTCGTGGTGTGTACGTTGTATCTCACGCTGTGTATAGCTGTCGTGGTGTGTACGTTGTATCTCACGCTGTGTGTATAGCTGTCGTGGTGTGTACGTTGTATCTCACGCTGTGTGTATAGCTGTCGTGGTGTGTACGTTGTATCTCACGCCATATGTACAGCTGTTGTGGTATGTATGGTGTACTTCAAGCTATGTGTACAGCTGTTATGGGATATATGGTGTACCTCAGGCTGTGTACTGCTGTCGTGGTATATATGGTGTACCTCAAGCTATGTGTACTGCTGTCGTGGTATTTATCTTGTACCTCACCCTACGTGTACAAGTATTGTGGTGTATATACTGTATCTCACTATGTGTACAGCTTTCGTGGTATATTTATTATACCTCACGGCAAGTTCTGGTATATTTATTGTACCTCACGCTGCATGTACAGCAATCATGATAAAGTTATTGTATTTTGCGGTATAGGTACAACTACCATTGTATACTTAATATGTCTGAAGCTCGTACAGCTGTGTTGGTATTCTTACTATTCCTCAGGCTGGGTGAGATACTGCTGGGTGAGATACTGCTGGGTGAGATACTGCTGGGTGAGATATTGCTGGGTGAGATACTGCTGGGTGAGATATTGCTGGGTGAACAAGCCCAACAGTGGAACGAAACTTGCCAATACGTCTCCTCCAGCCTATGATGGGACCCACACTGTACTAATAACCAACTTCTAGGTGAACCTTGGGGCAGCAGGAGTAAAATGACTTGAATTTGTCACAGCCGAAAGAACCCGGAAATTAAACCCGGGTTTTTTCGGCTGTGAGTCAAACTCCCTACCACGGGGCTACTCTCCTGTATTCTGCAGGATAAAAGAGTACGCAAAATTAACTCGTTCATCACTTTGCAAAAACAAAAAATAATTTAATATCGTTTATATCAATGCACCACGCAGAAAGGTAGAAGTTAGAAGGCTTCGAAACCACGTCAGGGAGAGTGGCAAGGTTCCCCAAGTGACGCTCAAGATCACTCGGCCACAGATGCCTCAAAAGCTGGACAGTCTTATTTACAAACCATGTTTCTCCCAGCCCGGTCACACCAGTGGGCTTGAGACACTCTGACAGCGGGTTCGAACCCCACCCGTGGTATGGTTTGGTACGTATCTTCAATATTACGTACACATTAACATTGAAAGTAGTAAATATATTTTGCTCATTCTTATATATGTTTACGTTATTAAAAAAATGCACGAGAGGTGTGGATGTTGCAGTTCGGAGGGTCATTTAAATTGTAATATCTGCACACTTCTGGCAAGGCAGCTAATGAATGAATGACAGTGAATGTGTTTCCTTTTATTCGGGTCACCCTCCCTCGGTAAGAGAAGGCTAGTATGTTAAAAAAATGTATTAGCAAGAATAGGGTGTATTCACTCGCATCCCATTGTGATTTTTTTAAAATAATATCTCTGAAAAACTCTTGTAATGTTCTCACATAAGAGGAGAGTCATTTTCAGAAGCTCTCTCCCAAAATGAAGGCCGATCACTTTTAGCAAAATAACGAGGTCTCTCGCTGTTTATCTCACTAATATACCATTACGAGGCCTGAGTGACGGTGAGAGAGAAATTTATGGAGATGGGATGAGCCTTAATACTCTCCTGTGGCAAGTAGATTATAAGACGTCTCGTTGGTGATGCTGAAGGAGTTAGTGATGGTGATGATGGTGGTAGTGTTGGCAAGGCTGATGTTAGTAATAGTGGTGGTTAATGATGGTGATGCCAGTGAGGCAGAGGGTAGTTAAGAGTGGTACAAACTCACGTATACAGTGGTACAAACTCACATAGCATCATATTTTAATGGTATACAATACCGAGAAGTTGATTTGCATTCGACGTAAGAAGGTTGTCGCGCAAGTGAAAGATTTCAACAATAAAGACATCGAGCGTTCACACACACAGTTATAAACACATATCTAATGTTATAAACTCATACCTGATGTTATAAACTCATACCTGATGTTATAAACTCATACCTGATGTTATAAACTCATACCTGAGGTTATAAACTCGTACCTAATTCTCGACATGAAGACAAGCTCTTCTAGAGACTTAGAACGCTAACAGGTGACTAACACATTTCCAGCAACGAGAGGACAGCCAACACCAAAACAGAAGCAGATTACAGATGCACCTCTAAGCACTAAGTATGTATTTTGTTGATAATACTTCCCTTGAAAAATATATATATATATATATATATATATATATATATATATATATATATATATATATATATATATATACTGACAACAGCAAACCATGTACATGTTTAGGGATATATGACTCAGTATATATACATTTAAAGTTTACTTTAATCCAATACTTAAGATTAAAATATTCTAAATCGATGGTGACCAGGTGATATGCAGCCTCAATGACACTTGTGTTGATAGGCATCAAACCCAGTTCACTGACCAACCAAGTTTTATGCAGTAAATTCATCACCCCAACGACAGTACAAAAAACTCTCATGGTGTTTTATAAAATATTTTATAACAGCCCATTTGATCGGCGAACGTGAATAAAAACACAAGTATTCTTTTCAATAATCAATGAACTTGAGCAAATGTACATAGCTGAGTGCAAACAAGCAAGGTGACATCAAACAAGCAAGGTGACATCAAACAAGCAAGGTGACATCAAACAAGCAAGGTGACATCAAACAAGCAAGGTGACATCAAACAAGCAAGGTGACATCAAACAAGCAAGGTGACATCACGGATGATAGTCTGTGATCCACGTCTACCAGAACACACTCCTCTGTTTACCTCCATATTCTAACCTGAGTCTCATTCATATAATCGAAACTCTTTCAAGATTTCTACTATTTACCAGAAGTTTATCGAGCCAATGGATTGATAAAGTTGATGAATAAGACATATATACAGCATTTTGGTATTCTTATTGTCGAGGCGTTTCGCCTGTGCAGTGTTTTGCCTCTCTCCACTACATTAGTCACTCTGTATTCAACTGAAGACACGTGTTGCAGAATATTATGTGCTATTAATATAAGGACTGATAAAGCCCCAGGAAGGTGAAACAAATCCTTATTAAAGATTCCTAATTTTCCACAAGTGTTTTATTTACACACTTGTTGGTATACCATACTTTTTCTATTAGCAACCTGCCCTCTGTTACATATATTTTCCACACATCGTTCCCCTATCCATCCAATCATACGAATTTTCCCAATTCTTTTATTCAAGAAACGGCCCTTTTCCCTTAATATTGCTCAGAATATATGCTTTAAGGTAAGCATTTGATCCCTGCATCCCCTTTCCTTTCTAAATCCACTATTTTCATTTGCACTCATATGGGGTACCATCGGTGGTGATATGAATAACACAGTTTTTAAAAAGAGAATAAAAGGACTCAGTATAAGTCACGCACGTTCTTCTTTACAGTCTTTGAGGATTTTCCTTCGCCACCTTATTTCTTTTAGTGATATATTTGTGCCCATTAATATTTAAAAGTTTCATCCTTGGAAGTAGGGCGTGTGCCTAGGATGCTAAAAGAACGTTCCTCTCTGAATAGCAGCACTGAGGCCCTGGAACAAGAAATTGGCTGCTTTTGCAGCCTGGATAGATCTCATGACATTGTTATCCAAATCTTCTTATAACTTCAAAATCCATTTTCCCCACGAGCCGAGGGTTTCCCGAATTTATTGAGCCGATACTCTAGCGATGTGGAAGGCCCCAGTATTTTCAGATTTCCTGGGATTCGCTAACGCCGGCAGCGCTACCTTCTGACCTATTGTGTTGGAGTTGAGTGTCGGTAGAATTATAAACTCTTGTGGAGTCTCAGTCCATACGCTTACCATCTGTTCAGGGAAGTATGGTAAACTCATCTGGAAAATTTGGCTTCCATTGGGTCGGCATACTTGAAGACTAAGTCAATATGGTAGTTGGTACATTTTACAACTAACATCTCCTTCCCTAGAATAAATAGCAGTTTCGACAGCTTGCTGTGCTAACAACCCGGACAGCTAGCTGCTGAGACCACTTGCTGTGCTGACAACCAGGACAGCTAGCTGCTGAGACCACTTGCTGTGCTGACAACCAGGACAGCTAGCTGCTGAGACCACTTGCTGTGCTGACAACCAGGACAGCTAGCTGCTGAGACCACTTGCTGTGCTGACAACCAGGACAGCTAGCTGCTGAGACCACTTACTGTGCTGAGCTGACAAATATAACAGCTAGCTGTTTCGACCGCTAGCTGTGTCAGCTGTGCTAACAACCAGCAACGCTAGCGGTCATAACAGGTAGAGGAAGACAGAACCAGATGTGATGATCCAGGTGTATATTAAAGCTGAGCGCTGGTCTTGTCTCCACGGTGTCAGCACAGGCTGGTCTTGTCTCCACGGTGTCAGCACAGACTGGTCTTGCTTCCACGGTGTCAGCACAGGCTGGTCTTGCTTCCACGGTGTCAGCACAGGCTGGTCTTGCTTCCACGGTGTCAGCATAGGCTGGTCTTGCTTCCACGGTGTCAGCACAGACTAGTCTTGCTTCCACGGTGTCAGCACAGGCTGGTCTTGCTTCCACGGTGTCAGTACAGGCTGGTCTTGCTTCCACGGTGTCAGCACAGACTGGTCTTGCTTCCACGGTGTCAGCACAGGCTGGTCATGCTTCCACGGTGTCAGCACAGACTGGTCTTGCTTCCACGGTGTCAGCACAGGCTGGTCTTGTCTCCACGGTGTCAGCACAGACTGGTCTTGCTTCCACGGTGTCAGCACAGGCTGGTCTTGCTTCCACGGTGTCAGCACAGGCTGGTCTTGCTTCCACGGTGTCAGCACAGGCTGGTCTTGCTTCCACGGTGTCAGCACAGACTGGTCTTGCTTCCACGGTGTCAGCACAGGCTGGTCTTGCTTCCACGGTGTCAGCACAGGCTGGTCTTGCTTCCACGGTGTCAGCACAGGCTGGTCATGCTTCCACGGTGTCAGCACAGGCTGGTCTTGCTTCCACGGTGTCAGCACAGGCTGGTCATGCTTCCACGGTGTCAGCACAGACTGGTCTTGCTTCCACGGTGTCAGCACAGACTGGTCTTGCTTCCACGGTGTCAGCACAGGCTGGTCTTGCTTCCACGGTGTCAGCACAGGCTGGTCTTGCTTCCACGGTGTCAGCACAGACTGGTCTTGCTTCCACGGTGTCAGCACAGGCTGGTCTTGCTTCCACGGTGTCAGCACAGGCTGGTCTTGCTTCCACGGTGTCAGCACAGGCTGGTCTTGCTTCCACGGTGTCAGCACAGGCTTCGGACTAACGAAAAGTAAGTAAGGCTAACAAAGTAACGATCTCTTTTCAGTGACCACATATTCTTTGTGGTTAGTTTTGACATGACTGCTTCACCGTCTCATTACAATAATGTTATACAGTACTGACGAGTTGATTAATAAGATACATGTACTATAATTGAGTATCCTTATTATCGGCAATTGAAAGTATTGTCACAGTTGGGCTTCGCTGTCTATTGATTTTAAGGAGGAAAAATTTATTGAGGTTTATAATAGTGAGCATCTGCTTATTTGCGTTTATGGAATACTTCGGCACTCGTTTGATGTCACGGGGCTACTGATATCAGGTAAAAGTTTGCAACTTTGACAGTAAATCGCGGATGCATTGGCCTTTGTTGTGTGGAAGAGAGACTCCTATGTGACTCAAGACATTTAATTACGAAGAGTTTCGCCAACTGGGATCTCCTTCATTCCAAGTCAGCGAACAGAAAAGCCTCCAGTGAGCGAAGCGCCTTTTAATTGTGTTCTAAGTGTTTTATTTGTTGCTTTTCCCCACAGTTTATCGGTATTATCATCCTCGTCCTTGTACCGACCGTCGTGTTTACGATGCTTTATGAAGGTACTTAGGATTCATAATGGCTTTATTGATTCAAAACGCTGCCATAAGATTTGGATTGTTCGTCAGGGATTCTGATAGAGCCATAGCAGTACCAGACAACCTCGTTCGTGAACACTTTTCTCAGGGAAGATTATACTTATAAACGAGAAACGGTTTTGATCTTACAGTTCATGCTGTGACAGCCATCCCCTCAAGGGAGGTTCCTGGACGCTGGTGAGGGGCTCTTGATCTAGAGAATTGGATCTGTGCTCTAGTTCCCTGAATTGACCCTGAATACCTTCCATCCCCCCATCCCTACAGCAGCTGTATAATCCTACAGATTTAGCTCTCCCCATGATTATAATAATGTGAAAGTTCTCAAGTACAAGAGAACGTAATAACAAATAGCCAGGACATATACATAGGTCGTCCTTATAAGCACCTTCATTTATTTTGAACCTACAACTTCCGGATTGTGCTAAATCATATACGACGTCTCCTGAGCCGACAGCAAACATGAGAAACAACTCCAATGACATTTGTTATAAACATTACATTCACTAGGAAAGTGTAAATGAGACGAGTGGAAAACGATAGGATAAGTATGCTCGTAAAAGTATCCAGACTTCGTACACGTGTTTCATTTACAAACATCCACGATATTGTAAACATCTGAAGTGATATTGTAAACACGACTTTGGCCATGTGCAGAACATGAAATGTTCTGTAAAAAAAAAATATGATTTCTTTCGCTGTATGTTTTTAATCTTTTTTTTTTTTTGACTCGAGAATAACTCAGTTTCACTCTGTACACAGACTCAGTCTCCACTTCTGGCTTTTCCCCCATCAAAAACTCTAAAAAACTTCAGAATTTTATAAAACGCCTTGTGTAAACAAGTGTACGCGCGCATGTGTGTGTGTGTGTGTCTGTCTGTGTTTATAACTTCCTCCCTTCTCTCTCCCCCACCTTTGGCCTTTATTCCCTTCCCCTGGTCTCTGTCCCCTCATATCCTACGTCACCTTATTAGTTCCTGGCTCTTCTTTATTGCACCAGCACCGCCAAATGCGTGACACTCGTGTATATATATATATATATATATATATATATATATATATATATATATATATATATATATATATATATATATATATATATATATAAGACTGTACTTGCTACTATATGAAAAATCTTCCGTTAGGTCAAACCATCTAGGACTCAAGTTAGGGGTGAAAACCTAACTTGGGTATACCTGCTAATGCTTGGCTACTTAACTAGGTCATCATGTGACTAATTCCCGTGTCAGGAAATACATGTCCTGTGTCCTGACGAGCGAACACCACCTGCAGGAATTTCTGTAGTATTCCTATCATGACGTCAATATTCCCTTAGCTATTGCACAGACTGCAAGTTAGTCTGCCACACCAGGTGATTAAAATATTTACGACAGCCGTTATTGTTTAAGTTTTGATTGGCTTTTATTAATCAAGGATAAAAACTTAAATTAGGTTATTTTGAGATAATGGGTTTCCTGGATTTCTTTTTTTAATATTTCTGAAATAATTTGATGAATGTGTATTGTAAATGATTGGGGAGTGAGCATAGGTAGGGAGGGAGGTAAGGGTGAGCACGGCTGAAGCATACTGGTCTGAGCATACTGTACGTAGCTGGGGAACTGAGCATTGCTTGTAGGGGAGCATAGCAAGGGAGGTGAACATAGATAGGGAGGTGAGCATAGCTAGGGAGGTAAGCATAGTTAGGGAGGTAAACATAGCTAGGGTGTGAGCATAACTGGCAGGTGAGCATGACAGTAATGCCAATAATAGTGATAGTGCTAGTCATGATGAAACAATAACAAGTACAAAAATAACAATAAATTAATCGTGTAATTATAATAATAATTATATTATTGCTGTTATTATTATTTTACGATTAGCAATAATATTGAGATAATTACAAATGATAATAACAAACTTCGAGAAGAGAATTCTTGTTCTGACCTCCCAAGGGTTTTATAACTTAGCCTTGCAAATTTACTACTCTTTAAACCTCTCCAAGCTGCAGCTAATCGCCAGCTGATTAAGCTGATCCCTCAGCTTCCTCTACTTCTGGCTCTTAAGCATCAGAGGTTAATACTCAATTCGCTACAAACAAAATTTTAATGAAGTTAGGCAAACTCTATGAGACCAGACTAACTAGAGGCTTTACAGAGTTCTCTGGGTCCCTCTCACTGGTAATCAATTTAAATGCGTCAATGTTGCTCTGGTAAAGTTAACTGAAGCCAGAAGGAGGTGCCTTGAAGGGCTCTTGATTAATGGACTTGCAGCTACCTTCCTCTTTCTTTAGAGTCAGTCTGATGCGGTTGTGACTTGGACATGTCTAGCATTGGCCAGTAGGTCTGCTGCAGTGCTCCTTCGATTTTATGCTCTGATAAATGTTAAACTTTACTTCTGTACAGAATGGCTTACAGTTGGTTCGGAAAAGGTGATATTATTGACATAATTTATAGAAAACCCCTGCATATGCAAGGCATTTCGGGCTGCCTCAAAATAAGTTATAAATGCTTATAACTTGTGACTACTAATTGAATTTTTGCAAGAACAAAAATTCACTACAATTCCAGTATACAATAATGACAAGAGGATGAATTATACACATATGCAACACCTGGCTCTCTTTACTTCAAAATATTTCACCAACTGTCTTCGTATATCTCTATTTAATTCAATAAATCATTGGTTGGCTAAATGTCCTCGAATAAAGGTATCCAGATATTGTATATTTGGATATCTGATTCATGCGTACCTCTCATTTCCCAGAATCTTAGCGCTGGATATGTTAATTATGGTGTATTTACCTGAGTGTAAAATATTGTAATTAAAATTGATAGACAGATTTAGATAGTACAAAAGGGATCAATACCGTGAAAGGAACAATACACAATTTACCTGCACATAGCAAAGGAAAGCCTATGACGACGTTTCGGTCTGACTTGGATTGATGGAGCCAGTACATTGGTTCCATCACTCTTGTGTGTTAGTGTGACTTGTAAATGGTCCAAGTCGGACCGAAACGTCGACAAAAGCTTATCTCTCCACTGTGCAGGTGATTTGTGTACAGACAAATTTGCTTGTAAAGTATTCCGCAAAGATTAAGAGCTATTTTTGTGCCTCTGAAGTTGAAGGTTCGAGTTCTAGACAATGGAATAATCAGAAGGAAAAACTGTGACCCTTTTGGAATGAGGAACTCACTCCTTCCAAAAATGAATCCGTCAGGTTATTAAAGGACTTGTAGACACGGCGAGACTCCTACACCCTAGAATGAAACAGAGAGAGAGAGAGAGAGAGAGAGAGATAACTGTCTCACTTTACGAAGTATTAAGAGGTTTACGACACATATAAAGTACTTTAAGCCAATATTATGAGAAATATTTGAGAACTTCTTAGCTACACGCACTATAAATCACGGATAATAATTCTCAGATATTTCTCAGGAATAATCACCCTTAATAATTATTACTAGTACTTCTCACTGATACCTCTCACAAATATCTTTCACTAAACCAACTCACTAAACCTATCTACTAATATTTCTTTTATACTTTTCGCTAATTTTCATTAATACTTCTCGCTAATGTTTCTCACTAAACTAAAAATGTTTTTCACTACTAAATCTAATTAATGCCACAGAGCTTTTTCTGACTAGGAGTAAGAAATAATAATTAAATGCTGAATGGTAGTGTCTTTGGTTTAAGATTATGATTTTTTAATTATTATATTTTATATTATATTATATATTATAATTAAAATAAACTGAAAGCCCGTGTTTATTATTCTTGCCATGAAATGCAGGAGGCTCGATCCTCCGTCATGGTTGTTATAACAACGATGTGTGCTGAGTATGAAGGTTCAAGTGTACCCAGAGGGAGAGGCTACTGAAAACCTTTTAGGTCCTGGAGAGTCGAATTCCATTACCAAAGGAGGGCCAAGCCTTGTTGGTCGCTAGGTTCAATTTTGTCTCCAATATTCTGCCCCATGTTTCAGCAAACATTACTGGGTTGAAATTTGTGCTTCAAAACACCGAGATACAAGTGTTTGAAAAGGGATTTATTTTCTTCTTCACTCTTCTTTTCTTCTTCTTCTTCTTCTTCTTCTTCTTCTTCTTCTTCTTCTTCTTCTTCTTCTTCTTCTTCTTCTTCTTCTTCTTATTATTATTATTATTATTATTATTATTATTATTATTATTATTATTATTATTATTATTATTAATATTATTATTATTATAAGCGAGAATTAACAATTTCATTGCCAGTTTTGAGTTCGACAATAACTGAAATGTTCTCTCACACTGGATGAACACACACATAAGTGAAGAGGCGGGGCCAGGAGCTACGTCTCGACCCCTGCAACTACAAATAGGCGAGTACAAATAGACGAGTACAAATAAGGGAGTACGATTAGGCGAGTACACTCACAAGCACACACACACACACAAAACAATCCAAGTGTCTTTTGACAAGTACCTTTGACAACTAGTAAGTATAACTAGGTATGACTGCTAGCATTGTTATACTTGGGAATGATTACTTGACTATCATGCTTCATAAGGTATGATGTTTTAGGATTTCTTTCCAGCAGCTACATATGACTGTATGATAATTAGGTACAATTAGGTATGATTATTAGAGTAAGAATGATAGTCTAATGTAAAGAATCATTCAGACATTAGTCCCTTTCGCGTTTCATGCTCCTTTCTGTTTCCCTTTGTTTTGTGGTCTTCTCTGTCTCCCTCCTTTCTTGTTCTTCCCTGGCTCCTGACTTTCTTGTTCGTCTGTGGCTCCCATCTTCCTTGCTCCTTCCTGTCTCCCGCTTTCTTTGTTCTTTCCCATCTCCTGCTTTTCTCTCTCTCTCTCTCTCTCTCTCTCTCTCTCTCTCTCTCTCTCTCTCTCTCTCTCTCTCTCTCTCTCTCTCTCTCTCTCTCTCTCTCTCTCTCTCTCTCTCTCTCATCTCCCGTTTCTTGTTCCCTATTTCCCGTCTATCTTGTTCTTTCTTATTTTCCCATCTCTGGTCTTCTGACAACAAATTCCCTGATATGAAAGGTTGACATGACATTTTTCATTGATATGAAGGGTTGACATGACCGTTTTCATTGATTTGAAAGGTTGACATGACCTTTTTCATTGATATGAAGGGTTGCCATGACCTTTTTAATTGATATGAAAGATTGACATGACCTTTTTCATTGATATGAAGGATCGACATGACCTTTTTAATTGAAATGAAGAATTGACATGATCTTTTCATAGATATGAGAGGTTGACATGACCTTTTACATTGAAATGAAAGGTTGACATGACCTTTTTCACTGAAATGAAAGGTTGACATGACCTTTTTCATTTAAATGAAAGGTTGACATGGCCATTTTCATCGATATGAAGGGTTGACATGGCCTTCTCTCTGACACTGAGTGCAGACACGACCTTTTCACTGACCTGAGAGGCGAGCCAGCTTGTAGAATGCTTCAATAAATCCTGGGAATGATCGCTTAATGCTCGTTTTTAGCACTCTAGCGTGTCCGAAATGCTTTCAAGCTAATTTTCGTTCGGTTTATACCATCGGCGAAGGAAATTTTATGGAACAGGCCCTCAGGGATCTATATCAATCAGGTTTTTTTTTTAACATGACCCGTTTAGGAAAGTAAAATTTTTTTTTTTATCTATTTTTTTGGGGCAGGAGTTAAAAAAATATTAACTACTTTTTCTCCAATTATCATTCGCTGTTACATCGTCCTTATGTTAAGTAAGTTCTTCCTAATTTTGCTTCCGGGGATCTTACTCTCTCTCTCTCTCTCTCTCTCTCTCTCTCTCTCTCTCTCTCTCTCTCTCTCTCTCTCTCTCTCTCTCTCTCTCTCTCTCCTCTCACTCTCACTCACTGTTTTTCAAATAGGTTTCACAAGGTTAGGTTTAGAGTTACTACTTTTACTTAGACGCTAAGAGCTGCTACCTACATCATCTCTCTCTCTTACTCTCTCTTTCTTTCTCTCTCTCTCTTTCTCTTTCTCTCTCTCTCTTTCTTTCTCTCTCTCTCTTTCTCTTTCTCTCTCTCTCTTTCTTTCTCTTTCTCTCTCTCTCCACCCTTTTCAGTTCCACTTTAACTTACCGATAACTTTCCAACACATTTTTGTTGGCCTGGTCTTATACATTTCGTTAACCCTCTGTGTGGCTTCCTCTCTCATTCCTCTTCTCTGTTGCTCCTATCCTTCTAATTTCCCTTTTCACTGCCCATCCTCCATTCTTCTTAAATGTCGCTTCTACAATCTGCTTGCATTGGGTTTTGCTTCAGCCTAATATCCAATAACACAGTCAGATTTTAACGAATTAATTTAGTTTTAACGATATCATTGTTTTTCATGGTACACAACTCTAACTTAACAATTCTGCAGTAATTAATTTTCCCAATCTACTTTCAAAAACTTGTAAACGCGGAAATCATTAAATGTGTGTGTGTGTGTGTGTGTGTGTGTGTGTGTGTGTGTGTGTGTGTGTGTGTGTGTGTGTGTGTGTGTGTGTGTGTGTGGTGTGTGTGTACAGCTGTATTGGAGCTGTTCAGAAGAGGTTTTATTCTAGCAGTATTCAGGAATTTAGAGATAATGAAGCTGAAGCTCTGTGGTGCTGAAGTCTGAAGTGTGAAGACTTCAGAAGTAAGCGAGTGGTTAGTTAAACCAGACTGATATCTGAGAGGAGACAGAGAGGCACCCACACCATCGTACGTCCTCGGATCACGGTAAAACACCTAGCTCTTCTGGGAGCGTAATCTTTGTAGGATTGGGTGGGCCCGTGAATTGGAGCGTCGTGAATTTTCTCTCTCCATGAGGCGAGCTAAAACGACACGGGTTCGAGTCCTCGGCTAGTCGCAGTGTTGTTATTGATTAAATACCATTCGTTTGTGGTTACAATAATATATATATATATATATATATATATATATATATATATATATATATATATATATATATATATATATATATATATATATATATAAAACACCTCACTGTTAATATATAAACGAACTCTGCAAAGATAGTTTTTTACTAAAAACATATCATTGATAGAAAAACGCTGAGTTCATATTATATAAAGATATATTATAATTAACTCAGTTTTATACAAATGCTAACTAACGTATTATTTGTGTAGTGTTGAATTAAATTTCCTCCTTATGATTTTACATTTCATCTGCTTGATTTAAAATATTAATGATTTTCTCTGTTCTGTCTCCTTCCATTTGCACGTCAGTGTTAATTATTCCTTCCTCTGTTCTTTCCGTTTCTGTTCTCGTCTTTCCTTCTCTTATTACTTTCACGTTTTGTCCCCTACTCATATTATTATCACACTTTCCTCCTCCCTCCTCATTCTTCATGTATTTTTTGTTATTATGTCTAACATTATTGGCTATTATTACTCTTCACACATTGTTACATATGTCTACATCTCTCTCTCTCTCTCTCTCTCTCTCTCTCTCTCTCTCTCTCTCTCTCTCTCTCTCTCTCTCTCTCTCTCTCTCTCTCTCTCTCTCTCTCTCTCTCTCTCTCTCACTCACTCACTCACTCACTCACTCTGTGTCCCTCCCTTCGCCCTCTTTCCATCACTTAATACATCTTTAGCCTTTTACCTTTTTACCTCTTTCTCTTTTAGCCCCCACTCCTCTTCTTCCAACTTCCTTCCTTTCTTACAAATCTTCTCCCCTTCCCCATCTCCTCATTCTCCTCCAGCTCCTCAAATAACCTTGAACTGCACTCTGTATTTTACCCCTTGCCTTCCTCCCTCCCTCACACATGCATTTTCCCACCTGTTCAATTAGGTAATAGGCGACTACATTGGTTCCGGGTTCGATTCCCTGGCAGGAGAAACATTTGGGCAAATTTCCTTACACCTAGGTTGTCCTTGCAGTCCAAATAAGTACCTGTGCTAGCCACCTGTGCTAGCTAAATGTTGAAGGTCGCATCCTGGGAAAATGTGTAAGAAAACTCCAGTACCTGCGGGAGGGTGATATTACGTGTGCAGGAAAACACTGCAGTTTCTTGTTTAAGAAATTACATTACCCGTTGGACTGTCATATTTTCCGTATGAAAAGATTCCTATGTGTAAGACGCTTAGTCCTGCTGGGAGGTCATAATCGGTTTAAGAAAGAACGTCTGTCTGGTGTGCAAGAAACTCCTCTACTTGACTGAATGTTATATTCTTTGTAACAAATCATTTCTGTGTGTAAGATACTCCAGTACTTGGTGGTTAGTAATCTAACGGTTATAATCATAACCATATTTTTTGAAGGGGTGGACCGGTAAGCCAGCGGAAGGCCTCGGTCAGATGACCAAAAGTTTGTCATCGGGTCGTCATATGCCTGAGACCCGCGTCAGGAAACATTAGTTCTGCTTAACATAACAAGCTAGAATATCCTATCTACAGTAAAAAGACATCTAAGTCCCATATATAAAACGAATAGGTGCTGCTATGTCATATTCTGTCCAAGACAACTTTCAGTCTTATGTTAGAAACTTATTACCTATTGGAAGCATTCAGTTGGGAAAAAGGTATCAGTGTGCCTAATAATTTTAATTGGAAAAAGTTGCCAGCTGCCTGAAGCTGCTGCCCACAGATTGTTAGGACAGCTGGCTCACAGCTGAAAAGACACACAGAGGGCAGCTGTGTCAGCCATCTGAGGGGAAGGTGGGGACAGGGTGAGTTTCAAAAGATTCGGGGAAGCGGCAGATATGTGGCGAGTGTCTGCTGTGGAGAGGGGACGTATGTTGTAGGTAGACCATACCAGTGTTGTGGTGGTTGCTGGTTGTGGGGGCGGATGATGCATCCACTACCATGATCACCATTACCACCACCACTACTACAATTATCAAACTACTACCACCACCACTACTCATACAATTATCAATACTACCACCACCACCACTACTCATACAATTATCAATACTACCACCACCACCACAACTACTACCATCACCACTACTCATACAATTATCAATACTACCACCACCACCACAACTACTACCATCACCAAGATTTCCACACCAATTTTCACAGCAGTTTCAATGTGTAATAAATTCAACCACTTGCTAAAAATATTTATGTGTTGACAGGGTAAGAGGTATCACAATACATAATTATGGAATTACAAAAATACACGTCTCTCCTTTCTTTTTCTATCTCCCTTCACCATTTTCCCTTTAAGTTTGTTAGACAAGTCTGCTTGGTAATGGTATATACAAAAACTACGATAATTTAAATATACCACAAATATTGTTTCAAGCTTTTTTCATTGTAACAATATATTAGCCAGTGATTTCACTAATTTCACATATTTTATTAATGCTAACTAAAGAAATTTTGATTACCTCCATAACTCAAAATTCCTCTATATGCTCTAATAGATAAATTAATGTATTATTTTTATTCTACATTAATTAATAAGAAAATAAACTTCCTATTTTGAGTATCAGTTTTCAGTTCAAGTTTATATTTATAAAACATTCATAAGTTCTTGGAATTTGATGTGTTGCTGGAGACTGAGCATTTAGGCATTTATTAAGGAATTTAGAGAAGATGGTTGAGTGCATCTTCGGTAAATTTCCCGTATGGTAGAAGTATTTTGCCTGCATTCGGAAGAGCGAGTGGGGATGTTGTGGCTCTGGAAGTGGGTGGTACAGCGCCTGCATTCCCAAGAATGGGAGAGGGGAGGTAATGCTGTAGTTCTGAAGGTAAGAGTACAGTTCCTGCACTCTTGAGAATGGGGTTGAATGTTCTGGTTCTTTAGGTGGGAAGTACAGTACCTGCACTCTGAAAGATGAGTGATGATATTGCTGTTCTGGAGGTGGGAAGTACAGTGCCTGCACTCTGAAAGATGAGTGGTGATGTTGCTGTTCTGGAGGTGGGAAGTACAGTGCCTGCACTCTGAAAGATGAGTGGTGATATTGCTGTTCTGGAGGTGGGAAGTACAGTACCTGCACTCTGAAGGATGGGTAAGGATATTGCAGTTAAGGGACTCATTTGAATCGTGATATCCTGAGCACGTCTGACAAGACAGCTATTGACTAAGTGATGGTGATTATATTTCCTTCTCTTGGTCACCTAATGTTAATCCTAAGTGATATTTTTTACAAAGCATAAGCTACACTAGCGCAACATTTAAATATAAATGTTCAAAATAAATGCTTTTGAGAATTTAAATAAAAATATAAATCAGCAATTGTCTTGAGCTCCGGAAACTCATAAGAAACGATCAATAATTCTCCAAATAGTTCCAATATTATTTTCAGATACATTTCTCGTCCCAAGGAATTGTATTTATACATTTTATAAAATAAAGTTATGTTGTTATTATTCGTCTCTGGTCGCGGTGGAATTTTTAGACAAAATTCATTGGTAATAAATTCAGTTATGATATTCCTGTGTAAAGAGCTGAAGTTAAAAGAATGAAAATGCTGGACTGTTTGGCTCTTTGTGCCCCTCTCTCTCTCTCTCTCTCTCTCTCTCTCTCTCTCTCTCTCTCTCTCTCTCTCTCTCTCTCTCTCTCTCTCTCTCTCTCTCTCTCTCTCTCTCTACATTGCCTAAATCACGAAGATGTAGTGAATAAGATAACTCTTATCATCAATCAAATAGTGAATAAGATAACTCTTATCATCAATCAAATAGTGAATAAGATAACTCTTATCATCAATCAAATAGTGAATAAGATAACTCTTATCATCAATCAAATAGTGAATAAGATAACTCTTATCATCAATCAAATAGTGAATAAGATAACTCTTATCATCAATCAAATAGTGAATAAGATAACTCTTATCATCAATCAAAAACAATTTCTTGAAAAAAGACGCGATGCGCAAAACCTTTTCTTTTCTTCTTCTTTCAGAAAACGTAAACTACGATTAGATTCCATTCAAACCTTTAAGGTATTGAATGGCTTTGATACGCTTAAACACAAAGAACTGCTAAAAGTGCCCATTGAATCCATAACTCGAAACAATGGAATGAAAGTGCGAGGCAGAAAATGCAACACGATCATATGTAGTTTTTTTTTGCAATGAGAATTATTGCAGAATGGACTAAATTACGCTCTAATAGTGTGAAAACAAAGATTATACAATCTTTCAAGAACCATCTTGAAGAGCACTTTACAAGAGTAGGAATCAACTTCAGTTCCCAGTCGTAGCAGAACTAGTAGTAACCAGGAGTAGAACCACTGATAGTTCTATGAGTGGAATAAAGCGAGTTGCTAAGATAGTAACAGTACTATTTATTAGAGTTAGTTGCAACCCAAGTCTTCCAGTCAGATCCATCTCTCCTGTAAATTCAAAACAGTATTGCACATTTCCCCCCCCCCTGTTTTCTTGCCGGAAGTGGCAGGAAGGAATGGAGGGTAGGAACAGAGCCTTCTACTTTCTCCCCTTGATTCATACACATGGATAATACGCATTAGTCCTTAATATAAATAGAATTAGTTTCTCTTAGCAAACAGTCTCGGTGTGAATTTTTAAGTCCTCTGTTATCTGTCTTTACAGTGCTCTCTCTCTCTCTCTCTCTCTCTCTCTCTCTCTCTCTCTCTCTCCTCTCTCTCTCTCTCTCTCTCTCTCTCTCTCCCACCCAAAATTCCATCTCAATACAAACAGCAATATTAGAGTAGTAATGCCATCATTTTGCACTCACTTGGACAAAAATCAGGTGTATTAAGTGCAATGGCTGTATTAGATGTGAGGCTATTATTATAACGATATGTTTTGCCTTTACGGAAAACTTGTGTTCATGATTCAGCCATTGGAAGTTCAATTGGAAATCCGAAATAATCTGAGTTTTTTTGTTTGTATTTTTATTTATATATATAATATATATATATATATATATATATATATATATATATATATATATATATATATATATATATATAATTTATGTTTATGTGAAAAATAATAATTTTGTACCAAAAGAACCTTAGAAACTTACTTAACCTTATAACAAGCGCAATTTAATTTAGCCTAATTCAACTAAATATATTTTACATAAGTTTACAATAATTTAATAAGCAAACACAGTGAAATATATTTTTTTTTTCGTTAGGTTCAGAATGATATTTGCGAGATTATTACATACACAAATTTTCGCTTTCTTTATTCGGCAAGAGGAGCGTTGCTATTTAAACCAAAATCGCAAGTTTTACTTATTCGGCACGACACATACTGTGTGTATGTTAACACATGTATATTCTCACACATTTGTACTCAAAAATACGCAAACGTAACCCAAATATTTATGATTTATTCATATTATATACTGTGCATAATATTTATACCACACAATGAGCTGGGTAATTACATCTCCAGGCTGAGGGACTGACCACCTCAAAACTACGTCTTCCAGGGTGTGATGGTCTGATACATCGTCTTTACATCTCTACTGTTTCTGTTGCCTCTGTATTCGACTGTAGAAGCCGACTGTGTAGGCGAAACGTCTCCGAATAAAGATATTATCATGATGACTGTCTTCACCACATTTCTCTAATACATTTTTTTTTTTTTTTTGGAATTCAATATATCACCATCACCACGACACACAAATCCCACTGAAAAATGGTATGGTGATACTGACAAGATGTGGAAAAAGGCATTTGTGTATAGTTCAGGACATTTATTAGAGGAAACAATTCGCCTACGAGTGGATTCTTCAGTCCTGATACAGTGATAACGAGTGTATATAGTGGCAGGAGTCAGGTGGCAAGCAGCGAGAGGGTGGTAGTATAGTAATAGTAGTAGTGGTAGTAATATAGTAGTAGTAGTAGTAGTAGTAGCAGTAGTAGTAGTAGTAGTAGTAGCAGCAGTAGTAGTAGTAGTAGAGCAGAAGTAGTAGTAGTAGCAGTAGCAGCAGTGCAGTAGTAGCAGTAGCAGTAGTAGCAGTAGAGTAGTAGTAGTAGCAGTAGCAGCAGTAGCAGTAGTAGCAGTAGCAGTAGTAGCAGTAGTAGTAGTAGTAGTAGTAGTAGTAGAACTGCTGTGAGACACGTTGGTCTCAGAAGAAAGTGTCAACATCATGTTAAAGTAGTCTTGAGAATGGGCAATATTTGGATATAGTGTAACTTACACTATATCGTCAACAGGTATCTAGCAGCACAACAGGTATTAGATACACAACAGGCATCTAACAACACAACATGCATCTAACAACACAACAGGCATCTAACAACACAACAAGTATCTAACAACACAACAGATGCCACTGTGAGTCCACAATAAACACCTGCACTCATAGTTCGATGGGTTAGAGGAAGTCAAATAGTTAACCAAGAGGATGTCAGACATCATCCAATTAGTGAGGGCAGATGCCACTCTGACCATTACTTACCCCCCTCTCTCTCTTTCTCTCTCTCTAAATTCTCTTCTTCTCTTCTATTTCTTACCTTCCCTTCTTACTCTACTTTTCCTTCCTAAGCTTCTGTCTTCTTTCTAATCCTTACTTCTCTCCTCTCGTTTTATCTTTCCAATTAGTTCCCCTGTTCCTCTTCCCTTTCCTCTTCGTCTTCTCTCCTCTCCCTTTCGTCCCTTTAACTCATTGTACCCCTTCCTCTCCCCAATTTTTCGTTCAACATTATTTTCATGTCCTTTTTAGCACGCCTTCTCTCAATGACTCCTGAATTATTTCCCTTATCAGCTTCCCATTCAAACTCTCTCTACACTTTCATTTTTTTTTTATTCATCGTGAAGACATCCATCTTCCTTTCACTAAATGTTTGGACATTCAACTTTCTTCCATCACAATGCTGAGACATCCAGCTTTAGTAAACAACACCAGGACATCCAGCTTTAGTACACAACACCAGGACATCCAGCTTTAGTACACAACACCAGGACACCCAGCTTTAGTACACAACACCAGGACATCCTTTCACTGAATGCTACGACCACAGAGAAAATAAAACAGTCTACTCACATTCTGACTCTGGTGGGTTATCCTGGGTTACTCACTCTCCGGCTTTAAAATTCGGACAATATATTTTTCTTCTTCTTTCATCCCCTATTAGCTGTAGCAACATTAGAATATATTATATTAGTACATAAATAAATGCATTTCGTTGGATTAGTGATATAAACAAACATAACTGGTAAACAAATTAGTATAATCTGATTTTCCTATTACTTGTCATCAATAAAAAATATCTTTTAGACTACCTACTAAATTATTTTTAGATGTAGGCTTAAACTTTGATGAAACGGTACATTAGATAGAGTAAGCTTGTATTATAACCAAGTTTCGCTCTCGTGGAGCTTTATATAGTTTCTGTCGACCAAAAGGTCGGTGGAGAGGAGCTTATGCGAGCCTTATGATGTCTTATCTACTTGCTGTGTCTTCCAAAACAAGACTTCCACTTTGTTACATTAACCAGCGTATGTCAGCTCTTTGAGCAGATGTTAGACTTTGTTAAGTAAATTGTAGCAGCAGCAGCCGTGTCCTCCTGACTCGCTTCCATTTCCAGTGAATCTCTTGTGTCATTCTCGTCAGATTCTTGCTTCCTAACAGCCATGGGATTTTAGAAGGCTGCTTTCTGAGTCATTCTTGTGCTTGGAAGTTGATGAAAAGAGTCACATTACCATAGCTGGAGGAATTCACAGCCAGACGACCATTGTTTACATAAAGTACCAGTCGGTCCAGGACCATCATTAAGTCGCGTAATTCTTAATACATTATATGAACACTGAAATTATAGGTAGGATTTGCTAATCCAAGAAGCATTATTCGGTTTATGTCACTCACCTCTAACCCGATATGTACTCAATGTATTGCGCGTTCTATAAGAAATTCCTTCACTCCACAGCACACATGTAATTTACTAATCTCTCTCACTCCACAAATCCTTTATGTTTGCTAACTATATCTTCATCGCACTGGCATAAACATGCACAACTCACGCGTACATCAGACACGTACATAAAATCCTTACATCATGTACGTACAGTTGCGTACATCAAATAAACTTCATGTATACACAACTGCCAACAACCACCATTCACGCAGTTTACCAATTTTTTCCCGTAACTTTTAAAATAATTTCATTTCAACTGACGTGCATATTAATGCGGTCCACAATTCTAACTAATTTGTCGTCGCCAGTGAGCCGCTAATTAAAAGGTGAGAGATAGCTGACCACCCACACCATACTGCTGCACTATTTTAGAAAAATTCATTACGCAGTATGTATACTCTTGCTCACAAGGTTATAAATACTGAAAGATGTTTATCTATCGGCGTATATTGACTGGAAGGTATTTATTTATTAGAGTATATTCAATGGAAGGTATTTATCTATCGGAGTATATTCAGTGGAATATATTTATCTCTGGGTGCATATACAATGAGTTACCTTAAAAAACCCACAGAACTGGAAGGGTTTAAACTCATGGGTTTAAAACGTACCCGTTCCGTGGTTTATTTACAATCATGTTATTACGATTTCGTGAGTCAGTTTGCTTTAATCCGAATTTTAGGGATCAGAATATCCGTGACTGCGTGCGTGGGGTTGACAAGCAGCCTTCACGACCCTCGTGCAGTCGATAGGCTTTAAACCTAAATAAATAAATAGAATGAATCATTATTTTGATCATATTTGTTGGGTAATTATCTTTGGTCTTATGAAGAGAATGAGTAGCAGCAGTTCTCTGGATCAAGAGCCTATCGCCAACATCAAGACATCTCTTTAACTGATAAATATAATATGTTAGTGGCTATAGGATAGAGGTTAGAGCAGTGATATTGAACTTTGAGACTAACGAACTGGGCAATAAGGGTGATTGTAAGCTGATGATGGGCTCTTGCCTATATATATATATATATATATATATATATATATATATATATATATATATATATATATATATATATATATATATATATATATATATATATATATATATATATATATATATATATATATATATATATATATATATATATATATATATATATATATATATATATATATATATATATTAATAGCAAGACAACCACTATGAAAAATAGAGGAATTCCAAGCGCTTTCGTGACTACTCACATTATCAAGGAACTACTCACATTATCAAGGATAGTTCCTTGATAATGTGAGTATCAGAAAGCTGAATCTCATTTTCATAGTGGTTGTCTTGCATATTCTGATATCACCTGATTACTGTGATCTTTTGCTATATATATATATATATATATATATATATATATATATATATATATATATATATATATATATATATATATAATAAACAGAAAGTTGGACGGGAGGATCGAACCGTGACCCTGGTAGTGGCAGGTCGAGTAATATACCGTTGAGCTACGCGACTTCTCATCGGAGAGATCCCGAAACTGAACTTGTGTCTCCGTCAGCGTCACCAGCTGTGACTCTCCAGCCTCTTTCCCACAGACTGGCATCTTTCCCACAGACTGGCATCTTTCCCACAGACTGGCAGCTTTCCCACAGACTGGCAGCTTTCCCACAGACTGGCAGCTTTCCCACAGACTGACAGCTTTCCCACAGACTGACAGCTTTCAAAGTAAATCTATCCTTAACTCCTTCAAAACCATATAGTCTGTGAACTCAGTTTAATCGTAATAAGCGACTGTATACGAATAAACGGAACGGGAGGATCGAACCGTGGCCCTGGTGACTAACCTGCACTAAACACTCACAGTGTCACAAACCCAGAGGCTTTTTATACACTTTAGGTACTGATGTACATATGTGGACATGTACAAGATTTTAATTGACTTTTCGGGAGAATATATTCTCTACTGGAGGACATCTCTTCTTCCAGATTTTATACTCTCTAGTCTGATATTCAGATTTTCCAATAAACCTCGATTTAATTCTCCATTAAAACAGGTAGGCCGCTCAGAGCTATATTCTCTGTTCCTTGACTCGTAAATTCAATTATTATCGAGATCAAACGAGGGTTGATGAGCGCGTGCGCTCGCGAGCTTTCCAGTCTGGAAGCTCTCATAGTCAGCGACCCCAAGCAAAATCAGCATTGATTGGAAAATTAATCTTTAATCAGATGAATAATTCACATCTTCCTCACTTATCGAAGAAACTTGGTCTATACTTCAATAAAGATGTATTCTGCAGTACTGTACAAGTCTCTTACTGTGGTACCACTCAGTAATCTGAGTGGTACCAGTGTTTCAGAGATGGGACATAGTAACATGGGGCCATAACTAAAAGTTGAAGACTCAGATAAGCCCCAGGGATGTTAGGAAGTATTTCTTCAGTCATAGAGTTGTCAGGAAGTGGAACATTCTTGAGAGGGATGCAGTGGAGGCAGGATCCATACATAGCTTTAAGAAGAGATACGATAAAGCTAATGGAGCAGAGAGTGTATTAGTAGCGACCAGCGAAGAACATAAGAACATAAGAACATAAGAATGGAGGAACACTGCAGAAGGCCTACTGGCCCATACAAGGCAGGTCCTTATCAAAACCACCACTACCTAAGAATTTACTCCTGTACTCACGACACTAATCAAACCCAGCCCCTCCCACTCATATATTTGTCCAATCTCTTTTTAAAGCCACCCAAGGTCCTAGCCTCTATCACCCTACTCGGAAGATTGTTCCACGCATCTACAACTCTGTTCGAAAACCAGTACTTGCCTATGTCCTTTCTAAATCTAAATTTATCCAATTTAAATCCGTTATTTCTCGTTCTTACTTGGTTCGATATCCTCAGTATTTTATTAATATCTCCTTTGTTTATGCCCATCATCCACTTGTACACCTCGATGATATCTCCTCATTCTACGTCTTTCCAGAGAGTGAGATTCAATGCTCTAAGTCTATCTTCATACGGGAGATTTCTTATACTGTAAATCATTTTAGTCATTCTTCTTTGTATGTTCTCCAATGAATCTATATCCATCCTGTAGTAAGGAGACCAAAACTGAGCTGCATAATCCAAATGAGGTCTCACTAGTGATGTATAGAGCTGTAAAATAACTTTTGACTTCTGTTTCTTATACTTCTTGAAATAAATCCTAGTAATCTGTTAGCCTTATTGGGCACACTTAGGCACTGTTGTCTTGGCTTTAGATTTCTGCTTACCATGACTCCCAAGTCTTTTCACATTCTGTATGATCAAGCTCAACTTCACCTAGTTTATAAATTCGAGGGATATTTTCATTACCAACGACTAGCACCTTACACTTGTCCACATTAAACTTCATCTGCCACTTTTCAGACCAAGACATTAATTTATCCAAATCCTCCTGGAGTTCACTGGTATCCTCCTCAGAATGAATTATACGGCCTATTTTTGTATCATCAGCAAATTTACTCATGTCACTTGCAATTCCTTCATCAAGGTCATTTATGTAAATTATGAACAACAATGGGCCCAAAACTGATCCTTCTGGAACGCCACTAGTGACAAATCCCCATTCAGATTTGACCCCATTAATGGAAACTCTGCTTTCTATTGGTAAGCCATGCCTCTATCCATGCTAGAACTTTACCTCCTATACCATGAGCTGCCACCTTTCTTAAGAGTCTCTTGTGAGGTACTCTATCGAAGGCCTTACTGAAATCCAAGTAAACTATATCATATTCTTTATCACTGTCTACTGCCTCAAATGTTTTATTGAAAAACGTCAGTAAATTTGTCAGGCAGGAACGACTCTCGTAAACCCATGCTGAGATTCATTAATCAAATTATGTTCTTCAAGGTGACTTCTGATAATATCAGCTATAATTGATTCTAATAATTTGCCTACTATAGACGTGAGGCTTATTGGACGGTAATTTGATGGAATGGACTTATCCCCTGATTTGAATATAGGAACTACATTAGCTATCTTCCACATCTCTGGCACAACACCAGTTAGATGGACGTATTAAACACATTCGTTAATGGCTGACTAAGTTCCATTTTGCATTCTTTAAGTACCCTGAAAACAACTCGTCGGGTCCCGGGACTTATTTTGCTTCAGTTTATCTATCTGTTTGATAACCATGTCCTCGTGACAGTAATATTAGTTAATTTGAATTCTTCAGGAACTGAATAATTGTTAATTTCTGGTATCTCATTTACGTCTTCTTGTGTAAAGACTGACAAAAATAGTCATTAAATAGAGAACACATTTCCAGTTCGTTATCCGTCAGCTGTCCATTCCCAATTTTCAGAGGTCCTACCTTTCCTCACCTTCGTCCTGTACACTTGAAAGAACCCTTTGGATTAGTCTTTGATTCATTAGCAACCTTAATCTCATAGTCACGTTTAGCCTTTCTAATCCCTTTTTACTTCTCTTTCAACTGAACATATTGGTCAATAAGGTTAACATCTCCTCTTTGATGCGCCTATAAATTCCTCTTTCTCTCCTAATAAATGTTTTAGCCTCCTGTTAATCCATTTGGGATCGTTATTATTTGACCTAAATTCTTCTGGGGAATAAACATACTCTGTGCACGTTGTACATTATTAAGAAACAAATCATAAACGCAGATCCCATCGTAATCGTTAGCTAGATTACCCCAGTCGAGATTAGACAGGTGTTCCCTAAGTCCAATATAATCGGCAGAACGAAAATCAGGAACTTTTACCGTATTATCCCTATTCTCGTACTCCCATGTAATATTAAAAGTAATGGATTTGTGATCACTAGCTCCAAGCTCTTCAGTGATCTCCAGATTATTTACAAGAGTTTCTTTATTTGACAAGACTAGGTCGAGCAAATTATTACCTCTGGTAGGCTCCGTCACACACTGCTTCAGAAAACAGTCCTGAACTACTTCCATAAAGTCACTGACTCCAGATTACCGGTCAAAGAAGTCCAGTCAATTTGACTAAAGTTAAAATCCCCTACTAACACTACGTTATTGTGCCTAGAAGCCCTAACAATTTCGTCCCAAAGAAGTCTCCTCATCGTGATCCAAGCCTGGAGGTCGGTATATTACACCTAGAATCAGTTTTTCTTGACCTTCTAGAAACTCTACCCAAACAGATTCTGTTAATGATCCATCTATTTTTATGCCTGTTTTTATGCAGCAATTTATATTTTCTCGTACATACAATGCAACCCCACCCCTTTCCCATTATATCTATCTACATGGAACAACTTAAACCCTGAATATGACACTCAGCAATCATATCCCGACTCTTGGTATTATACCATGTTTCAGTTATTGCAATGACATCAAAGTTCCCAGCACATGCTACCAAACGTAATTCGTTAATTTTATTTCTGGCGCTTCGACAGTTAGTATAAAATACATTGATATGTATCTTCTGTGAACCTTTTTCAGCTTTTGTTTTACACAATTTCTGTTACTATCATTACCCTGTGTCACTCGATTACTGTTATTGTTATGATTTATGATATCAAAGCCTGAATCAATATTTTGGCCCTCATTATTTACCATTCCTAAACCCATACCTCTAACTAATCCTAGTTTAAAGCCCTAACAACATCTTCAACTGAGCTAGAGAGAAATTTACACCTGCCCTGGATAAGGAACTCCATCCCTGGATACATGTCATTTGGCCATAGAAGTGGTCCCAGTTGTCAACGAATGGGACTGCATTATCTCTTACAGTGTTTGTCCAGCCAGCAATTTATACCAATCGCTCTGACAGCCATTCATTTCCAACACCCTCTTGGCAAATGCCACATATAACAGGGCTCCTCCTTCTTCCTAATGATGTCTATTGCTGCCTTATACCTACTAACTAAATCCTCACTTACGCTTGATACATCATTGCCTCCAGCACTGAGGCAGATAATAGGATTGATCCCATTACCATGCATGATGTTGTCAAGTCGGCTAACAATGTCTCCATCCCAGCCCCAGGAAAGCAAACCTCTGTCTCCTACTCCTATCTTTCAAGCAGAAGGCCCTATCCATATATCTAACTTGGCTATCCCCAACAACAAAATGTTTTTACCTTCCTTGGTACAGTTCGCCGTGACGTTCCCAGTAGTCGACTTGATCTTCAACTTCGTCCCATGCTGTCCGGCCATCCCCGGTTACCTTTGCCCTGGGGATACAACGGGAGGACATACGAACCCTCTTGTTTTTCCGTCAATCGCCGTATTCAAGCCTCCCCCCAACCCCCTTTAAGCGCTGGTAAAGTTGCTAAAAGGGGGCATCTTGATTCAGTCCACGGGGATACATAGACACGTCTTCA
>WNWK01005079.1:0-127354 GCA_009830355.1 Cherax destructor | reverse complement strand
AAATGATCTTCTCAGATTTATTTATACTGGTCCAGAGTGCTGTGAGATAACGAGAATATTGAAGGTACCCCTCGGTGCGGCCAGGAGCGGGTAACGTTCTCACATACCTTAAAGGGAATGACTGCGGTAAAAATTTATACGAGTCTGTCATCTCCCTGGGAGTTTGTTTATTGCTAGTGGCGGTGTCCCAGATAGACTTCTCTCTCACAATTCCCCACAATACCCCTCAAAATCCCCCCTCTGCATACCCACGCGATGGTTGGATGGTTCTAATCTCATGTCCACATAACGTGGAACCATCAGCAGTACATTAAGGATATCTATTCATATTGGAAAGTTTATCAATTACAACTTTCGGAAAATACCAATATTTACACACAGTGGCTCCCTGACTCACCTCAGTGAACCAGCGACTCCATGACTCACCTCAGTGATCAATCGGCTCCCTGACTCACCTCAGTGAACCAGCGACTCCATGACTCACCTCAGTGAACCAGCGACTCCATGACTCACCTCAGTGAACCAGCGACTCCATGACTCACCTCAGTGATCCAGCGGCTCCCTGACTCACCTCAGTGAACCAGCGACTCCATGACTCACCTCAGTGATCAATCGGCTCCCTGACTCACCTCAGTGAACCAGCGACTCCATGACTCACCTCAGTGATCCAGCGGCTCCCTGACTCACCTCAGTGAACCAGCGACTCCATGACTCACCTCAGTGATCAATCGGCTCCCTGACTCACCTCAGTGAACCAGCGACTCCATGACTCACCTCAGTGATCAATCGGCTCCCTGACTCACCTCAGTGAACCAGCGGCTCCCTGACTCACCTCAGTGAACAAGCGGCTCATTGACTCACCTCAGTGAACCAGCGGCTCCCTGACTCACCTCAGTGAACAAGCGGCTCATTGACTCACCTCAGTGAACCAGCGGCTCCCTGACTCACCTCAGTGAACAAGAGGCTCCCTGGTTCACCTCAATGAACCAGCGGCTCCCTGACTCACCTCAGTGAACCAGCGACTCCCTGACTCACCTCAGTGAACCAGCGGCTCCCTGACTCACCTCAGTGAACCAGTGGCTCCCTGACTCACCTCAGTGAACCAGCGGCTCCCTGACTCACCTCAGTGAACCAGCGGCTCCCTGACTCACCTCAGTGAACCAGCGGCTCCCTGACTCACCTCAGTGAACCAGCGGCTCCCTGACTCACCTCAGTGAACCAGCGGCTCCCTGACTCACCTCAGTGAACCATCGGCTCAAGTGATTAAGCAGCTCCCTGACTTAGCTTCAAGAATAATTGAATCAAGTGATCATGTGGAAAATATTGGGTATTTTCCCGAAAGGTTATACTTGATAAGCTTTCCAATGTGAATATTCTTAATGTGTGGCTGTTGGGTCGTATTTTTCTTGAGATGAAGAGAGAACCATCCCGACGGTCGCATAGGGACGCAGAGCTGGGTCAAGTGGGCAGAGGGAGAGAGGGCGCAGTCACATGTGAAGAGGCCTAGGCTAAAGATATCAGGGCGGAATGATTTCGGGAGTTTGGCGATTGCGTCAGCCAGCCCTGACTTAATAGCTTCATTTCGTAACATGGAGTGATATCAAATTGTGCGATGCGTAATTCGTGGGACATTCGGTCCGGAAAGTCCGATATTCGGGTGACAAGTTAGTGAAATAATGTGTGATCCCGGTGTAATGGGGTATCGAGATTTAGGCCTAATTCGGGCCCTAGTGATGTGACGACACGACAAGATACGGTTGTAAACCCTGATTCTGGGTGTTTTTCATAATAGAAGTGACTTGAATATACTTAATGAATACGGTGATATGTTGAGTCTAGTGAAGTAGATTTATAAATAATTGGAAGTGAAGGTACCGTATGGCGGCACGGACAGGGATGCCATCCCAGGACCACCATGTTGGATATGGAAGGGATGATCAACTTCATCTTCACTCATCGACTCTGAATTTATAGAGACAGTGAATGTGTATAAACTGGTGGGGCGTTAAGCCATAGTGTATATAGTGATTAAATTCATATGGATAAACTGTAATAAAGGGAAAAACCGACAGGATATGAATTGCTACTCCCGATCAACCGCATGTTAAGTAACGCTCGGTCCCGTGGGCGTAAGAGAGATCAAGGAAATTAATCTTCTTTGACTCAGCGGGACAACCCATACCATCATCTTGACGGAAGACCTATATCTTAGTTTAATATCCTTATTATGCACCCCATACCCATTATGTGGGCGGTAGTCAAAATATTACAGAGATACATAATTGGTCCATTGACTGGACTCCAAAGTTTTGATAGCTGAACAAGTTACAGCGGTAATGAACTAGATCTGGTCACAATTACGACAATTTAGAAAGGTAATGAGCTCCAGGTAGAGCTGGTCACACTCATGACAAGTTACAAAGGTAATGAACTACAGCTGGTCACAAGGTAGAGCTGGTTACAATCATGACAGACCTATATCTAACGAGCAAGATCACGTGATCTATCGAAGCACATCAACAAGAATGCGGCCTCCCCCACCTTATGTACGTATTGTCTTAGTTTCCATCTGGCCAGTAGGTATGTTGAGATAATGTGTGTCTGCGGTGGGAATGATGAAGATCTCCAGTGAACACCCAGGAAGCAGATAAGTGGTGAGTAATGAATATTAATTAATTGTACTCCGCTTTAAGGGGGGCTCCTTGTCGTGGTAAAAAGGCTATCGGTCTGAGGAATTGGACCTCTTGGTCTTCTTCCTCAGACCGAACCTAATTACCCCCAATCCCCCTCCCTTTCCCATCTTCCCCATCCTCCCTTTTCCCTTTCCTCCTCCCCCTCCTCCTCATCCCTCCCTTATTTCCTTCCCATTTTTACCCTGGGAGCTTCTCTCCACAGGCATTCTAGTTCCTAGGTAGGGGGAAGAGTACCGTGGTCCCTTCCCATTCCGTTGAGGTTCTTGGCGGTGGTGTAGTTTGCCGTGGAGTCTGGATCGCCTGGGGATGTCCCGATCCCTCTCTGGTCTACCGGGGGGTGTGGCCTTGGGTATCTTTTGGGCGACAGGTGAATCTCTGGAGGCCACCTTTCGGATTCCGGGGGTGGTGGCCGAAGGCGGTATGCTTTGTGGCGGATATCCGGCCGCCCTCTCTTTTGTCCTCCGAGGTGGCTCGGTGGATGTGAGGTTGCTATCCCGGATTGCTGGTTTACTGGCATGAAGGGTAGGGTATTGCACGGGTTCCATGCAGCATCTGCACCACTTGCAGTGTTGAGGTCCTCTTGGGCACGGAGGGGGATTTACGCTCCCTTTCATTCCTCCTAGGAGCTATTCCTCCACGTTCCCCCCTTTTTTTATTCTTTTTTTATTTTTATTTTATTTTCTTTCTTTTTTTTTCTTAAAAACAAAAAGAAAGAAGTAACCTAACCATGGATGCCCTAATCCGTGACTCTACCCCCAGGCCCCTTGATACCGCACCTAGTTCTGACCCTACCTTGTTAATGGATAACTCTTCGGACAACCCTAATAACCCTGTACCTGAAGCAGGTGCCAGTTCGTCACCTGCTTCAGGTCCCAGGGACCTGACTGGCCCTTTCGATACATCTGACCTTCGCTCTTCTCTGACCTTGATTCCGGCTTCTCCCTCGACGGTGCGGCAATTTTCGAATCGCTCGCCCGTCTCACATCGGACCACCCCTGGTCCAACACCCAAACGACCAAGACCCACATATGACGATTCGACACTTTCTTCTCGTTCCTCTCAGAAATGACAAGCTCCTCGCGCACTCCCCTTAAACTCTCTGTTTCAAACTACTCAATGGATAAAGTTTTTTACTCTGCGACCGACTTCTCCTAATACCTATCTTTCAGACCATAGTATTGGTAAGGCTCTGCTACGCCATGTTGGTAAAGACATCTCATTTCACGCTCTCAAGAGCGGCACTCGCATCATCACGGTCCAGAATGCTGGCCAAGCTCTGATCTTTCTCTTCTCACGACCATAGATCTACTCCTGTTACTATTGACAAGCACCATTCCCTCAATTCTTGTTGTGGTTCTGTCATTTTGCCCCACACCATTGTCAACGGAATTTCCAGACATGTGGTGATGACATTTCGAGCAGCTTGAGCTCCAAGAACTCCCTATCCTTAAAGTTGACACTTTTGTCCTCCCTGCCAATAAGCGAAGACGTTATCCTTGCAATATAGCTCGTTTAACGTTTGACTGCCGAGAACTTCCACCTTCGGTCTACATTGCAGGTCAACGTTTACAAGTTCGAAAGGTGACCCCTACACCCAGCAGTGTAGAAACTGCTGGCGTTTTGGTCATCCAGCAAAATATTGCAGGTCCATGGCGAATGCCCAGTCTGTGGTGCTGACGACCATGCCAGTTCTTCTTGTACTCTACCTCCCTCTTGCCTTAATTGTCATGAGGCACATCCTTCGTATTCTCGCCGTTGTCAGGTTTACCTGAATGAGCGGGAAATCCGTTGTCTCAAAGAGGCAGAAGGCTTCTCATATGCTATGGCTGTCTCTCATCTTCACCTTCAAGGGAAACTTCCCGTATTCTTATCTCGCATTGCTAAACGTCGCCCCGCTTCTGGGGTCCCAACTTCCACGGCTTCCTCTGTGGTCGCCTCATCCCAGTCACCCCTGTCTCGAATCCTTTTGATGTTCTTGGCTCCGAGGTCCCTACCTCGACTTCCCATACTATCCACACTCCTTCCTCTATTCACTCACACAGTTCTGAGTCTACACGTCCTCGTCCTTCACCTAAACCTCAGCGCCCCCCTTCTTCTTATAAGCCCGGCAAAAAATCCCTACTGCCAGGTTCTTCGCCTTCGACTAGTTCTGTAACGTGTGTGGAGGTTCATCCTCCTCCATCACTACCTTCATCCCCTGTCCCTCCCAAGTCCCTACGACAGTTTCCTCTTCTATCTCCTCGTCCTCTACTTTAGTACAGTCTATAGACTCCCCGATAGTTGCTCCCTCTTCCATTTCTAATGTAGTCTCACATTCTGCATCTTTGACTTCCGAAACACTGGAAGCTATTTCAGAATATATTTCAGAGACTGGGCCGATGATGGACACTACTCCATCTGAGGTTCCTCATCTCTCTTCTTCGTCTCAACCCCCCCTTCCTTCACAACGTCCTCCTCCCTCTCTGATTACAGGTCTTCCGCTGCCTCCACACGTGGACTTTTCTAACCCTAGTCCATAGCTTCCTCTCACTTCCACTTCTATCTTTCTCTCCATAAATCATGGCTTATTTGCAGTGGAATATCCGAGGCCTCAGGGGTAACAGGGGTGAGCTTCAGGTGTTGCTCTCCCAGTTTTCCCCTATTGGGGTCTGTTTGCAAGAACCCAAATTACAATCCACTGTTATCTGGCCCTTTTCAGGCTATAATTTGTTATATTCATCGGATCCTTTTTCCGATGGAACCTTTAACGAAAGTGCTCTTCTTATACGCACTGGTGTTCCATACCGTCAGCTCTATGTCCCTTCTTCCTTACATTACACCACAGCCCGTATCCACTTGAATAAGTGGTATACACTCTGTTCTTTATATCTCTCCCCTTCGCGGGCATTGTCTATCCCAGATGTTGATTTTCTGGTTTCTTCCTTACCGCCACCCCTTCTATTACTTGGTGATTTTAACGCACACCACTTTCTCTGGGGAGGGTCACTGTGACTCCCGTGGCATTCAGTTGGAGGGATTTCTTGCTTTCTTCCCTCCATGTTTTAAATACGGGTACTCCTACCCATTTTGACCCCCGAACTCATTCTTTCTCCTGCATCGATCTTTCCATCTGCTCTTCATCAACTGTCCTTGACTTCACCTGGTCTGTCCTCCCGGACTTACATACAGCGATCATTTCCAATCATCCTTAAGTCCCCTGTTTTCTCCACCTGCTCATTGCCCACCTGGCAATTTGACCAGGCGAAATGGGACCTTTACGCACATCTTACTGCCTTTCATGAGGTTCCTACCTCGTCCTCCATTGATGAGGTTTTACATCTCTTTTCGTCCTCCATCTTCACAGTGGCTTCACATTCTATTCCCCAAACCTCGAGGCAAGCATCCTCAGAAGTGCGTGCCTTGGTGGTCTCCTGCTTGTGCTCGGGCAGTGCGTTTGAAACGCGCTGCATGGGGCAGGTATCGGTATAACAGAACCACAGAGAGACTCCTTGATTTCAAGCAGAAGAGAGCTATTGCTCGCCGTGTCATACGTGATGCTAAACGCACTTGCTGGCGAGATTACGTTTCTACTGTCACTTCGGCTTCCTCGATGAGTGCAGTCTGGAAGAAAGTGCGGAAATTAAGTGGTAAATTCTCCCCCGACCCGGCTCCTGTTCTTCAGGTTGCTGGTGTCGATATAGCACACCCTCTTGCCGTTGCCACTGAAATTGGTAATCATCTCGTCCGCATTTCTCAGGGGCTCCATCTATGCCCCTCGTTTCTTTCTTCTAAGTCTGCCAGCGAGTTAAAGCCCTTAGATTTTTCTTCTCTTAGAAGAATCCTATAATGATGCCTTTTACCCTTCAAGAACTGGAGGCAACACTCTCTGCTTGCCGATCATCGGCAGCTGGGCCAGACGGCATACATATTCGTATGCTACAGCATTTACATCAGTCTGCTCTTACTGTCCTCTTACGACTCTTTAATCTCATATGGTCGCAAGGAGTTCTTCCCCAGCTGTGGAAGTCTGCTATTGTTCTCCCTTTTCGAAAACCAGGTACTACGGGACGTGATACCTCCCACTACCGTCCCATCGTTCTTACCAGTGTAGTTTGCAAGGTGATGGAACGTCTAGTTAATAGACGTTTGATGTGGTATTTAGAGACTCACAATAGTCTCTCCCCTAGTCAGTATGGCTTCCGTAAGGGCCGTTCTGCCATTGACCCCTTACTGCGCTTGGATACGTATATTCGTAATGCCTTTGCGAATAACCATTCGGTTATCGCTATCTTTTTCGACCTTGAGAAGGCTTATGATACAACTTGGAGATATAATATCTTGGCCCAGGCCCACTCCTTAGGCCTCCGAGGCAACCTACCATTCTTTCTTAAGGCCTTCTTAACTGACAGACATTTCTGGGTCCGGGTTAGTAATGAACTCTCCCCGGAATTTGTCCAAGCTGAAGGTGTCCCCCAGGGATGTGTTCTGAGCACAACACTTTTTCTGCTTGCTATAAATAATCTGGCATCTGTTCTCCCATCCAATATTTGGTCATCGCTCTATGTGGATGACTTTGCTATAGCTTGTGCAGGTGCTGACTGTCACCTCATTGCAGTTTCCCTCCAGCATGCCATCAACCGGGTTTCTGATTGGGCCACCACTCACGGGTTTAAATTTTCTAGTGGCAAAACTCATCAAATTACTTTTACTAGACGTTCAGTGGTCTCTGATCATCCATTGTACCTATACGGCTCACGCATCCCAGAACGTGATACAGTCAGGTTTCTCGGCCTCCTGTTTGACCGCAGATTGTCCTGGAAACCTCACATTACCTCTCTGAAGGCGACTTGTCATAGCCGGCTGAACCTCCTTAAAACCCTCGCACATCTTTCATGGGGGGCTGATCGTAGAACTCTCCTTCGCCTACATTCGGCCCTAATTTTATCGAAACTCGATTATGGTGACCAGATATATTCGGCAGCTTCTCCTGCCACTCTTTCCAGCCTTAATCCCATCCATTACCAGGGATTACGCTTATGCCTTGGTGCTTTTCGTTCTTCCCCGGTTGAGAGCCTCTATGTAGAAGCGAACATTCCATCCTTGTCCGATCGTCGTGATGCACATTGCATTCGCTATTATGTTCGCTCTCATGACCTCCGCAATCCTTCCATGTATAGGATTGTCACAGATGTTAGTAGACGCTCGTTATTTGTTCGTCGCCCCTGTTTACTTCGTCCCTTTTCTCTTCGTCTGCATTCACTCTTGTCCTCCCTTCAGCTTCCGCCTTTATATGTTCATGTGGCTTCACCCTTTCCTCTACCCCCTTGGGAAGTTCCTGCTGTCCGTGTCTGTTCTATTCCTCTACCTTGCGCGAAAGCCCAACTACCTAAGGCGGCTTCTCGCTCTTTCTTTTTAGACCATTTCCGTTCTCATTCCCATGCCATCGCAGTATACACCGATGGTTCAAAGTCATCTGACGGCGTCGGATTCGCAGCAGTGTTTCCGGACAGCGTCGTACGAGGGCATCTATTACCCTCGGCTAGCATATTTACGGCTGAATTGTATGCCATTCTTGTGGCACTTATCCGTATTGCATCTATGCATGTATCACCATTTGTGGTCGTTTCAGACTCCTTAGTGCTTTACAGGCTATCCGTAAAATTGATACACCTCACCCCCTAGTTCTTCGTATCCACCTTTGGTTACCCCGTTTCTTTAGCAAGCATAAAGATATTGTCTTTTGTTGGGTCCCTGGTCATGTTGACGTACAGGGCAATGAACAGGCAACACTGCTGCGCGGTCAGCAGTACATGACCTTCCAGTTTCATATAGAGGTGTTCCTTTACGGACTATTTTGCGGTCATTGCTACCCACCTTCGCACCCGTTGGCAACAACGCTGGTCTGACATGCTGAATAACAAACTTCATTCTATTAAACCGGTTATAGGTTTCTGGCCTTCTTCTTGTCACCAATGTCGAGGTTGGGAGACTACACTCTCCCGTCTTCGCATCGGCCACACTCGTCTTATTTCACGGGTATCTCATGGAGAGGCTCCTGCCCTCTCTGTGAGCATTGTCAGGTTCCAGTGTCTGTTCGACATATTCTGCTGGACTGCCCACTCTATCAACGAGCACGCAGAATTTACCTCCAACGACGTCTTCGCTCTGCGGCCCTTTCTTTACCTTCCCTTCTTGCAGATGGACCCTCCTTTAATCCTGACTCTCTTGTTGACTTTTTGACAGAAACTGACTTACTACACAAACTCTGAAGATTATACCTCTAGCACCTCCCTCAATCCCTTCTACCTTGATCTCTTGCTACCCTCTATCCCTGCACTATCCACCGTCATGCTGCACTCCATACCCTACTAATCATCCATCTCCCTCTTACAACCCACTCTCCCTGCATCCTACAATAACCTGCAGCGCTGTATAACCCCTGTGGTTTAGCGCTTCTATTTGATTATAATAAATAATAATCCACAGGGGTCAGTCCTAGGACCGGTGCTGTTTCTGGTATTGTGAATGGCATGACGGAAGGAATAGAATCCGAAGTGTCCCTGTTTGCAGATGATGTGAAGTTGATGAGAAGAATTCAATCGGACGAGGACCTGGCAGAACCACAAAGGGATCTGGACATTCTGCAAGCCTGGTCCAGCAATTGGCTCCTGGAGTTCAACCCCACCACGTGCAAAGCCATGAAGATTGGGGAAGGGCAAAGAAGACCGCAGACGGAGTACAGTCTAGGGGGCCAGAGACTACAAACCTCACTCAAAGAAAAAGATCTTGGGGTGAGTATAACACCAGGCACAGCTCCTGAGGCGCACATCAACCAAATAACTGCTGCAGCATACGGGCGCCTAGTAAACCTAAGAACAGCATTCCGACATATTAATAAGGAATCGTTCAGGACCCTGTACACTACGTTAGGCCCATATTGGAGTATGCAACACCAGTTTGGAACCCTCACCTAGGAAAGCACGTAAAGAAACTAGAGAAAGTGCAAAGGTTTGCAACAAGACTAGTCCCTGAGCTAAGGGGTATGTCCTACGAAGAGAGGTTAAGGGAAATCAACCTGACGACACTGGAGGACAGGAGAGATAGGGTGGACATAATAGCGACATATAAAATACTGAGAGGAATTGACAAGGTGCACAGAGACAGAATGTTCCAGAGATGGGACACAGCAACAAGGGGACACAGTTGGAAGTTGAAGACTCAGATGAATCATAGGGATGTTAGGAAGTATTTCTTCGGTCACAGAGTGGTCAGGAAGTGGAATAGTTTGGGAAGCGATGAAGTGAAGGCAGGATCCATTCATAGCTTCAAGAAGAGGTATGATAAAGCTCATGGCGCAGGGAGAGTGACCCAGTAGCTGCTAGTGAAGAGGCGGGGCCAGGAGCTATGACTCGACCCCTGCAACCACAACTAGGTGAGTACACACACACATGCTGCAGCATATGGGCGCCTTGCAAACCTGAGAATAACGTTCCGATACCTCAGTAAGGAATCGTTCAACACACTGTACACCGCATACGTCATACCCATACTTGAGTATGCAGCACCAGTTTGGAACCCACAACTGGTCAAGCACGTCAAGCAATTAGAGAAGGTGCAAAGGTTTGCAACAAGGCTAGTTCAGAGCTAAGAGGAACGTCCTACGAAGAAACGTTAAGGAAATCGGCCTGACTACACTGGAGAACAGGAGGGTTTGGGAAGACATGATAACGACATACAAAATATTGCAAGGAGACAGGATGTTCCAAAGATGGGACTCAGATACAAGGGTTCACAATTGGAAGTTGAAGACTCAGATGAGTCAAAGGGATGTTAGGAAGTATTTCTTCAGTCACAGAGTTGTCAGGAAGTGGAAAAGTCTTACAAGTGGGGGCAGGAACCATATATAGCTTTAAGACGAGGTATGATAAACTCACGGAGCAGGGAGAGAGAGGACCTAGTAACGATCAGTGAAGAGGCGGAGCCGGAAGCTGAGTCTCGACTCCTGCAAACACAAATAGGTGAGTAACACTCCTCACTCACTCCCACTCCTCACTTGACGGAAGGGATGGATTCAGAGATGTCCCTGTTTATAGACGATGTGAAGCTAATGCGGAGAATTCAAGCAGACGAGGATCATATTGTGATCAAAGGGATCTGGACAGACTGCAATCCTGGTCCAACAATTTGCTCCTCGATTTTAACCCCACCATGTTCAAAGTCAGAACATTGGGAAAGTTCGAAGAAGACCACAGACTGAGTACAGGCTAGGGGGCCAAAGGCTGCAAACCTCACTCAAGTAAAAGGATCTTGTGGTGAGTATCATACGAGCACATCTCTGACAAGCACATCAACCAAATAACTGCTGCAACATATGGGCACCTGGTAACCTAAGAATAGCGTTTTGACACCTGAGTAAGGAGTCATTCAAGACACTGTACACCGTGTACGACAGGCCCATATTGAAGCATGTAGCACCAGAATGGAACCCACACCTGGGTCAGGCGTTAAGAAATTACAGAAAGTGGAAAGCTTTGCAACAAGACTTGTCCCGGAACAAAGAGGTAAGTCCTACGAGATGATGTTAAGAGAAATCAGTCTGACCACACTGAAGAACAGGAAGGATAGGGAAACATAATATATACAATAATGAAAATAACTGACAAGGTGGATAGGAACAGAATGTTTCAGAGATGGGACACAACAACAAGGGTCACAACTGGAAGTTGAAAACTCAGAGTCACAGGGATGTTAGGAAGTATTTTTCAGAGTGTTGTCAGGAAGTAAAACAATCTGGAGAGTGATGTAGGTAGGTACGATAAAGCTCTTGGAGTAGTGAGAGAGTGGATCTATTGGCTATCAGCGAAAATCCGGGTCCAGGAGCAGTGAATCGACCCTTGCAAAAGAAAAAAGGAAAGTACAAATGAGTGTACTCTCTCTCTCTCTCTCTCTGTCTGTATCTCTCTCTCTGTCTCTCTCTCTCTCTCTCTCTCTCTCTGTCTCTGTCTCTGTCTGTCTTCTCTCTCTCTCTCTCTCTCTCTCTCTCTCTCTCTCTCTCTCTCTCTCCTTCCCTCCATAATCCCAAGGAGAACCTCAGATTGTACTGGTCGTGGACTCTATTGTGAGACAACAGGAAAGGGAATTCATGTTGGCAACAAATGCAGCACGAATAGTATTTGTTAGTCGGTAATGATGATTAAAGTTACACAACTTATCCTTATTTTACTACATCAGGTTTCTGACCAGGCTCTCAGACACTTTTTGCTTAAACGCCTGAACTTTTTTACAAGTAAGTAAGTAAGTTTATTCAGGTATACACAAATACAGTTACATAGATTATCATACATAGCAGCATATGTGTAGAGAACCCAGGATAACCCAAAAATTCAGACAGAGTGACTTATTTCCAATGGGCTCATTTCTTTTTTAAATGATGTCTGAATTTTTTTTTCTTCCCAGAAATTCCTTCAAATTCTTCCTACAATAAACTGACAACGTTTTTTTTCTGCTCTGCCACAAATTTCACCGTTATTGTATCCATCGTAGGATACACCTACCTTGAAAGATTTTGTGGGTAACATTTTCATGCGATATCTTGATAATGGTGTCTTTGAATGTCCTAAATCTTTTTAAGTTGATTAACATTATGGTCTGAAAAGTTTCATTGATATTTATGTCTTGTAAACAGATTTGCAGGCCTACCAAAATTGGTAATCTTATTAAGATTACTGATTACTGTACGAGACCTGCAGAATGTTGCTTCGATCATCTTCAAACTTTTAGCGTTGGTGTATTTTGCTAAAAAAAGAAGATGGGTCATAATATTCTTGGGATAAGCAAGTTCAAATCTATAACTATTATATAGGTTTCTTTTTGTTGCAGTGCGAGAAAGATGCCTCCAAATCCCATAAAGTCAGCACCTTGGTCCTCATGGCAAGCAAAATAAATTCTGCAGAGAGTTTTACAATTCTAATGCAACAAAATATATAAAGATACATGCTTGTGCGTATGTATGTGTTTCCATGTCTCTGAATATGTCTGAACATGCGTATGCGTATTCAAATGTGTATGCTTGTATTGTTAATGCTTGTAAATATGTATGGAGTGCATAAGAATAATTGTGTGTATTTCTGTGCATTGATGTAGACATTTGCTTTTTTGATCGTGAATGCGTTTGTATGTGCAAATTTAAGCACGCAAGTGTGCATATACTATATACATTTCTGTTTTCGTTTGCAGAAACCAATACGTTGTGTGTATATTATATAACGAAATTAATATATTTATAGATGGCGAGAGGTGTGGGGTTAAAATATAAAGAATCAAATACAAAGTGGGAGTTGTCACAGTTGCTTTTTGCTGATGACACTGTACTTTTGGGAGATTCTGAAGAGAAGTTGCAGAGTTTGGTGGATGAATTTGGTAGGGTATGTAAAATAAGAAAATTGAAAGTGAATATAGGAAAGAGTAAGGTGATGAGGATAACAAAAAGATTAGGTGACGAAAGATTCGATATAAGATTGGAGGGAGAGAGTATGGAGGAGGTGAATGTATTCAGATATTTGGGAGTGGACATGTCAGCAGATGGGTCTATGAAGGATGAGGTGAATCATAGAATTGATAAGGGGAAAAGGGTGAGTGGAGCACTTCGGAGTCTGTGGAGACATAGAACTTTGTCCATGGAAGTAAAGAGGGGAATGTATGAGAGCATAGTTATACCAACACTCTTATTTGGGTGTGAAGCATGGATGGTGAATGTTGCAACGAGGAGAAGGCTGGAGGCAGTGGAGATGTCATGTCTGAGGTCAATGTGTGGTGTGAATATAATGCAGAGAATTCGTAGTTTGGAAATTAGGAGGAGGTGCGGGATTACCAAAACTATTATCCAGAGAGCTGAGGAGGGGTTGTTGAGGTGGTTCGGACATGTAGAAATGGAACGAAACAAAATGACTTCGGAGTGTATAAATCTGTAGTGGAGGAAAGACGGGGTAGGGGTCGGCCTAGGAAAGTTTGGAGGGAGGAAGTATAGGAGGTTTTGTGTGTGAGGGACTTGGACTTCCAGCAAGCGTGCGTGAGCGTATTTGATAGGAGTGAATGGAGACAAATGGTTTTTAATACTTGACGTGCTCTTGGAGTGTAAGCAAAGTAACATTTATGAAGGGATTCAGGGAAACCGGCAGGCCGGACTTGAATCCTGGAGATGGGAAGTACAGTGTCTGCACTCTGAAGGAGGGGTGTTAATGTTGCAGTTTTATAACTGTAGTGTAAAGCACCCCTCTGGCAAGACAGTGATGGAGTGAATGATGATGAAAGTTTTCTTTTCGGGCCACCCTGCTCTTGGGGGAATCGGCCGATGTGTTTAATAATATATATATATATATATATATATATATATATATATATATATATATATATATATATATATATATATATATATATATATATATATATCGTGCCGATTAGGTAAAACTTGCGATTTTGGCTTAAATAGCAACGCCTTCTTCCATATAAGACAAGCGAAAATTTGTGTATGCAATAATTTCGTAAAATTATTCAGAACCTAACGAAAAAATATATTTCATTGTGTTTGTTTATTATTAAATTAATATTAAAGTATTTAAAATATATTTAGCTGGGTTAGCTCAATTAAATTGCGCTTGTTGTAATAAGGTTAGGTAGGTTTTCAAAGTTTCTCTTGGTACAAAATTTTAAATTTTTACATTAACATAAATGAAAAAAATATATCTTTAAACGTATAAGAGAAATTTTTAGAAAAGACATAATTTTAAATGAGTTCTTGCTAATTGATCAGTTTTACCTAATCGGCACGACATATATATATATATATATATATATATATATATATATATATATATATATATATATATATATATATATATATATATATATTCCAATAACTCTGCGACTAGCCGAGGATTCGAACCCATGTAGTTTTGGCCCTGCCTCGTGGTGAGCGAAAATCACATGACGCCTAACCCACTGAACCACACAATCCTCAAGAACCAAGCACCCAGCCAAGCTAGGTGTGTTACTCTTGGTCCGAGGACATACGGTGGTGTGGATGCCTTAAGCTATTTTCATTCTTATCCCCGTTTGGCATACTAGCCTCCACAAGCAGTATATATATTATTGTGACCACGAACGAGTGGTATTGAATCAATAACAACACTACGACTTGCCGAGGATTCGAACCCTCGGCTAGTCGCTGTGTTATTGATTCAATACCATTCGTTCGTGATCCTATACCTATTACTGTCCTTGTTATTGTTAAGATTTTTTATATCAAAGCCTAAATCAATATTTCGATACATTATTTTCCATTCCTAAACCCATACCACTAACTAATCCTAGTTTAAAGCCCTAACAACATCCTCAACTGAGCTAGCGAGAAAACCCACACCTGCCCTGGATAAGTGAACCCCATCCCTGGCATACATGTCATTTCGGCCATAGAAGTGGTCCCAGTTGTCAATGAATGGTACTGCATTATCCATAGTGTTTGTCCTGCCAGCAATTTATAACAATCAATTTAGACAGCCATTCATTTCAACACCCCTTCTTGGCATTTTGCCAAGAAGGGTGTCTATTTGCCTTATACCTTCTAACTAAATCCTCACTTACGCTTGCCTACATCATTGCCTCCAGCACTGAGGCAGACAACAGGATAGATCCCATTACCATGCATGGTAACAGGTGCAGGTAACATTGATGTACCTTGCCATAACTGAGACGTGGTTTAATTCGAAAAATCGGACATGCCAGCTGAATGTCACGTTCAGGTTTTAAATTGTTCCAAGTAGATAGAAGTATCGGGAAGGGGGAGGGGGGCACTTTGTCTGAAATCGCTTGAACTGTTGCATAAAAGCGGGTATAAAGACTGAAATAACACATACAGAGTCTGTCTGGATAGAATTTTCAGAGGGGCATGAAAATTGATTTTAGGGTGAGGTAAGGGACTTAGTCACAGTAGGTCACAGGACTGTCACCCTTCGATACCCACTCTTTTACCACTCTCACAAACAGCTTGACCTGACATAATTAATAATTACAATATTAAACACTAATACCAATAGTGGTAAATTATAAAATAGTGTGGACTGTATGAAAATTAAAGGAAACGATCTCCAGAAACGATTAATGGGAACACTAATACACACAGAAGGGTAAGAATTTTGTAATTGACACCAGGCACATATGTACCAAAAAGTTAGATAATTAAGAAATTTATATTACCACTTATCATTTATATTGTTGTTGGATCATCCCACAACACCTACCTAACAAATAGAATCCTAGTGGCCAGTCAGAAATCTAAATTAAAGGACTAATGGTGTAATTTGGGTGTGTTGCATGGCGACACCTCATTATTTCCACTATTACCACCTAATTCTGGGTGCCCCCAAATTCTCTGTCCCTATTCTTCAACAGGGACATTCCAGTACTTATTAATTATAGTTTGGGGCTGATCCATTTAATTATGGCCTCGATGATGCCGGATTACTAGACGATTTCACCACAACCAGTGCTCACACATTAATTCACTATGGTGTCTTCCTCTCCGTATCACTTCCCGGCCACAACACACCTTCCTTCACACAAAATTTCTTCAAGGGTCAATCAGCATCACATTTTAATCACATTTATGTTATTCATATTTACACATGCTGAATTTGGGGAAAAAAAATCCACAATGACTTTAAATTTTTTTTTTTTTTTTTTTTTTTAACACATCGGCCGATTCCCACCAAGGCAGGGTGGCCAAAAAAGAAAAACTTTCATCATTCATTCCATCACTGTCTTGCCAGAGGGGTGCTTTACACTACAGTTATAAAACTGCAACATTAACACCCCTCCTTCAGAGTGCAGACACTGTACTTCCCATCTCCAGGACTCAAGTCCGGCCTGCCGGTTTCCCTGAATCCCTTCATAAATGTTACTTTGCTCACACTCCAACAGCACGTCAAGTATTAAAAACCATTTGTCTCCATTCACTCCTATCAAATACGCTCACACATGCTTGCTGGAAGTCCAAGCCCCTCGCACACAAAACTTCCTTTACCCCCTCCCTCCAACCTTTCCTAGGCCGACCCCTACCCCGCCTTCCCTCCACTACAGATTTATACACTCTCGAAGTTATTCTGTCTTAAATCCGTGACATCACCTGCTGAGCCCTGTTGGAATGACATGTCAGCCTTCAATACTTCAACATCCTGAGGGCAATGTTAGTGTTTGGAACTCTGGGTGGATGGTTGATCTTTAGAGCTTCTGCTGTAACGGCATCCTTAGGGGCAATGGTATCCTCACTAGTTATTAGCCAACGAGTTTCAGTATTTTTTCCTTTTCTATTTTCATGCTAAATTGGGCTCTGGTTTTTGAGGTTTGCATTTCCCAGAGGGAAGATGGATGAGGATGTCATTTCCAGGAAATTCTGTTATTGTCCTAATAACGGTTGTGCTAGTTCTTGTCACTCCTGGGGGACGTTGTATAGACAAACACTCGTTACCAAAAAGCAGGAGTTTTTGTCACAATCCATTGACTAACTGAGCATTGGTGATTATTTCATAAGGTCAATGAATTTGGTAGCAGGGTGAGGGCGTGCTTCTTGGGGGATGTGTGGCAGCATCCTGGAGGATGTTAATTTGATGGCAGCTGTTAAGTCCTCCTTTGAGATGAAGTATGGGTTGATGGAAGTAGGTGCACCAGTAATGGTTTCTCAAGATGTTTCTCCCACCAAAGTAAATGTTTCTAATTCCTACAGTTGAGTTCGTTTATTTTGGTTTTCTTTTTTAACTTTATCGCATTTCATTGACTTTGCTTTTTTTTTTCTTTTTCGCCTTATTTTTGATTCAGCATCTTTCTCATTCAGTCCCTCCTGGTTCCCTTTTCTTCCTTTTATTATTTACATCTATTTTCGTCATTTTCTTTTCCTCTTTTCTTCCTTTCTTTCCTTTCTCCCAATTTCTCCCTTACGATTTTGTTAACATTCTCTATTATATCTCCAGTTATTTCATTAGCTTTTACTTCTATTTGTTTTCCTATTTTTCTTATTCTTTTCCTTTCCTTGTGTTATTATTATTTATAGTGGGAGTATTATTCAGTTATTCCCATCTTACTTATTTCACATTTCAACTCCGAAGTTTAAAACGTCCTAGTTAAGACTCACGGCCACATACTTTCTAGTGTTTGTATTCACATATTTTCTTAACCGATTCTGTCTCTCTCTCATTCTCTTTTACACTCTCTCATTCATTAGCTCTCTTACATCATCCACTATCATTTATCACTCTCATATCATTATTCACACCCACAATGCACCACTGAGAATAAGAGTTTGTATATATTTAAAAAAAAATTCGTTATCATGAGCCAGTCGATATGACTAATAAATGTTTGATGAGCTCTCACTGGGCGTTAACAGTTTGTTATATGCGTGTTGACACTTTACTAACAGTTTGTTATATGCGTGTTGACACTTTACTACTCTTGTCAACACAGTCCATCGATGAATATTTCCACATATTAGATTCTAGCATTCTAACCCTGGACAAACTGCTATTACAGTGGTATTTTTATGCACTTTCACGATCAGGTTTTGACAAGCAAGGGTTAAGGTATCGAGTAACACAGAGCGTAAAGCAGGTATATTTTTCCGAGAGTAACATTTGCCTAGCCATTAAAACGAGTGCATTATTCACTTTAAATGACACTTTAAATGTACGGAGAAACTCTCGTTTAATGCCACTGCCACATACCAGTAGAAGAACTAGCAGAAGTGACGACAATGGAAAAGAAATTAGATAATAAAGATGCCTTTTATCTTTCATTTATTACCAGATAAAGAGGCGCATCCAGGAATTGGTCATGGAGAGGGAGCCGTTCTTGCCTGTACTCATGAGGAGAGTTAAAACTCGTTGGAGGCTCGAATTTTTACATGAATTCTTGGTTTTTAAATAACGAATTTAGATTTTATAGTATAAATAACATTGAGTAATCAAAAAGATTTGATAATACTATTATTTACATAATTGTTAATAGTACATAATAGGGAGAAATACTCTTTGAATAGATGTATTATTGAAAATGCATAAAACTATTTCTGACATTAACAACTTCACATAAATGTATTAAAAAACTTGCAACTATACATGCAACTGGCTTGAATTATTGTTCAAGACAATGGATTTCAAAACATTAATTTCCAGATTTTTAAAAACTTTCGATAACATTGTCTTCATCTATTCAAATGCATGGTCGAAAAACCAATCCTCACTTATGGGTGTCAGTAATCAAGTTTTCAACCAACATAAGAAGATACGTTCGATACCAAAGGCAAAGATACACACATTTGTATCAAGACAAAAATGTTTGATTCTGATTTTAATTGCATTCAATTAATGCTTGAAAAAAAATATGGAAAGTTATATTTTACCTTTTTTTCCAAAATATATAATGACTTTCAGAGTGTCCCAGGGATAGCATGGTCTAACCAGACCTCCCAGGAGGGATAGCATGGTCTATCCAGACCTCCCAGGAGGGATAGCATGGTCTCTCCAGACCTCCCAGGAGGGATAGCATGGTCTCTCCAGACCTCCCAGGAGGGATAGCATGGTCTCTCCAGACCTCCCAGGAGGGATAGCATGGTCTATCCAGACCTCCCAGGAGGGATAGCATGGTCTATCCAGACCTCCCAGGAGGGATAGCATGGCCTATCCAGACCTCCCAGGAGGGATAGCATGGCCTATCCAGACCTCCCAGGAGGGATACTATGGCCTACCCAGACCTCCCAGGAGGGATAGCATGGACTATCCAGACCTCCCAGGAGGGATAGCATGGTCTCTCCAGACCTCCCAGGAGGGATAGCATGGTCTCCAGACCTCCCAGGAGGGATAGCATGGTCTATCCAGACCTCCCAGGAGGGATAGCATGGTCTATCCAGACCTCCCAGGAGGGATAGCATGGTCTATCCAAACCTCCCAGGAGGGATAGCATGGTCTATCCAGACCTCCCAGCAGGGATAGCATGGTCTATCCAGACCTCCCAGGAGGGATAGCATGGTCTCTCCAGACCTCCCAGGAGGGATAGCATGGTCTATCCAGACCTCCCAGGAGGGATAGCATGGTCTATCCAGACCTCCCAGGAGGGATAGCATGGTCTATCCAGACCTCCCAGGAGGATAGCATGGTCTATCCAGACCTCCCAGGAGGGATAGCATGGTCTATCCAGACCTCCCAGGAGGGATAGCATGGTCTATCCAGACCTCCCAGGAGGATAGCATGGCTATCCAGACCTCCCAGGAGGGATAGCATGGCCTATCCAGACCTCCCAGGAGGGATAGCATGGCCTATCCAGACCTCCCAGGAGGGATACTATGGCCTACCCAGACCTCCCAGGAGGGATAGCATGGACTATCCAGACCTCCCAGGAGGGATACATGGCTATCCAGACCTCCCAGGAGGGATACCATTGCCTACCAAGACCTTCCAGGAGGAGTAGCATGGCCAACTCCAGACTTCCCAGGAGGGATAGCATGGCCTACCCAGACCTTCCAGGAGGATAGCATGGTCATCCAGACTTCCCAGGAGGGTAGCATGGCCTATCCAGACCTTCAGGAGGGATAGCATGGCTATCCAGACCTCCAGGAGGGATAGCATGGCCTATCCAGGCCTCTCAGGAGGGATAGCATGGCCTACCCAGACCTCCAGGAGGATAGCATGGCCACCCAGACTCCCAGGAGGGATAGCATGGGCTACCCAGACCTTCCAGGAGGATAGCATGGCCTATCCAGACCTCCCAGGAGGGATAGCATGGTCTATCAGACCTCCCAGGAGGATAGCATAGCATATCCAGACCTCCCAGGAGGGATAACATGGCCTATCCAGACCTCCCAGCAGGGATAGCATGGCCTATCCCGACCTCCCAGGAGGGATAGCATGGTCTATCCAGAACTCCCAGGAGGGATATCATGGTCTATCCAGAACTCCCAGGAGGGATAGCATGGTCTATCCAGACCTCCCAGGAGGATATCATGGCCTTCCCACACCTTCCAGGAGGGATAGCATGGTCTATCCAGACCTCCCAGGAGGGATAGCATGATCTACCCAGACCTCCCAGGAGGATGGCATGGCCTACCAGACCTCCCAGGAGGGATAGCATGGCCTACCCAGACCTCCCAGGAGGGATAGCATGGCCTCCCTGACCTCCCAGGAGGGATAGCATGACCTACAAAGATCTCCCAGGAGGGATAGCATGGCCTACCCAGACCTCCCAGGAGGAATAGCATGGCCTACCCAGACATCCCAGGAGGGATAGCATGGCCTACCCAGAACTCCCAGGAGGGATAGAATGGCCTACCCAGACCTCCCAGGAGGGATAGCATGGCCTACCCAGACCTCCCAGGAGGGATAGCATGGCCTACCCAGACCTCCCAGGAGGGATAGCATGGCCAACCCAGACCTCCCAGGAGGGATAGCATGGCCTACCCAGACCTCCCAGGAGGGATAGCATGGCCTACCCAGACCTCCCAGGAGGGATAGCATGGCCTACCCAGACCTCCCAGGAGGGATAGCATGGCCTACCCAGACCTCCCAGGAGGGATAGCATGGCCTACCCAGACCTCCCAGGAGGGATAGCATGGCCTACCCAGACCTCCCAGGAGGGATAGCATGGCCTACCCAGACCTCCCAGGAGGGATAGCATGGCCTACCTAGGCCTCCCAGGAGGAATAGCATGTCCTACCCAGAACTCCCAGGCGGGATAACATGGCCTACCCAGGCCTCCCAGGAGGGATAACATGGCCTACCCAGGCCTCCCAGGAGGGATAACATGGCCTACCCAGACCTCCCAGGAGGGATAGAATGGCCTACCCAGGCCTCCCAGGAGGGATAGTATGGCCTACCAAGGCTTCCCAGGAGGGATAGTATGGCCTACCAAGGCCTCTCAGGAGGGATAACATGGCCTACCCAGGCCTCCGAGGAAGGATAGCATGGCCTACTCAGGCCTCCCAGGAGGGATAACATGGCCTACCCAGGCCTCCCAGGAGGGATAACATGGCCTACCCAGGCCTCCCAGGAGGTATAACATGGCCTACCCAGGCCTCCCAGAAGGGATAACATGGCCTACCCAGGAGTCCCAGGAGGGATAACATGGCCTACCCAGACCTCCCAGGAGGGATAGTATGGCCTACCCAGGCCTCCCAGGAGGGATAGTATGGCCTACCAAGGCTTCCCAGGAGGGATAGTATGGCCTACCAAGGCCTCCCAGGAGGTATAACATGGCCTACCCAGGCCTCCCAGGAGGGATAGCATGGCCTACCTAGGCCTCCGAGGAGGGATAGCATGGCCTACCTAGGCCTCCGAGGAGGGATAGTATGGCCTACCAAGGCCTCCTTCCTCTTCTTTAGCATCCTGTAACTTTTCCATTTGGGTACAGTAAATAGGGCAATTGTTGACATGTTTTGGTACCCTATTAACAAAGGTGAATAACCCATTCCAGGATTTCTTTAATATAATATGCCCAATAACTTTCGAAAACCTTTCCTGCTTGGATTCAAACTCTTAAAATAAAAAGGTGCTTACTTGGAACATAGGAGAAAGTGAAATTGTAATGTGAAACAGACTTTGAAATTTCTTTTCCCCTTTAAATCACTTAAATGTGTTTACGTTTTCCTCTTCTGATCTGTTTAAATATTTAATGGATCGCACATCTTACGAACAATAGTGTACTCATTAAGTCTATTTTATGTAAGTACAAATTTGTCATTATACTAGGTTTGTTATAAATATTGAAATCGTTGGAATTCGTGTTTTAACCGCAGAATTTCTTGCCTCTTAGCTACAAATTTTCAGCCCAGGTATGTTTTCCAGAGTCCAGGGCTCGCGTCGTTATGACTGCGTAATCCCTAGTAAACAGTAACCGCCCAGGGAGGTACTATCGCCCAGCCAAATTTGTGAAACGAAAACCTCTTTGTTTTACACAATGGCAGGATTTCTGGTACATCGAGCTTTTTCTACGCATGTAGTTGTAAATATATGTGTTTATACAATCATTTGAATTTTCTAATCTCTTAATTGTTCTTATTCTTGTAGTGTTTCCTTTCATCTCTTTGAAGATGATGAGAACTCTTAATCCATTAGTCAAGAGTGTCGTAAAAGAGCAATTATTGAAATGACAAAGAATGAAGGACGAGGTAAAGAGGGAGGTAAGGTAGAAAAAGTTGGCATATGAAAAGGTTTTACATTGAAAAAGTCATATAGGAATGGATAATTATATGTAGAGTAAAACAGAGGTTGAAAGACTGTAAAAGGAGAACTAATAAGAAAATGGGAGAGGTTTTATCGATAAATTTTGCTGAGAATCAGGAAAATATTTAGTTATATAAGTAAGTCAAGGAAGCTAAGGAAACAAATGGATTTAACAGTTAAAAACCAAAGAGGGAGCCATTAGGTGAAAAAGTGGAGGCATAAGGATTATGGATGGAATATTTTCACTGTTCAATGTTGATGAAGAGAGGGAAGCCGTGATTTCTTGCATTGGGCAGGGAGGTATTACACCTTTTATAATTGAGGAAGAATCAGGTGAGAGTCTAGGGAAGGTGCTTGAAGCTGGGGCTACGATGGAAGGGGATAAAGCAGCTGGGCTATGTGGGATTAAAAGCAGGTAGGGCTATAGTTTTGGAGTTGTTGGTGCATTTGTTATACATATGTATGAAAAGAAGGAAAGTGCCTAGGGACTGTCAGAAAGCATGTGAAGTTCCTTTTTTATAAGGGAAAAGAGGGTAAAAAAGAATATAAGAATTTCGGGGAATGAGCCTAATAAGTATACCGGTTGAAGTGTATGGTAGAGTTGCCATTTAAAGAATTATGGGTAAGACAAAGAGTAGGAATGCAGAGGAAGAAGAATGCTTCAGGAAGGGTAAGGGTTGTGTCGACCAAGCGTCTTCATTGAAGGTCCTAAGTGAAAATACTTAGATTAAGGTAAGGAACTTTTCATTTTAATATTTGTATTTAGAAAAGTCATGTGACAGGGTGGAATAGGAAGCAATGTGGAAGGTGTTGCGAATGTTGGAAATAGGTAGTAAGTTGTACAAGAATGGTATACAATACCGACAATATGAAATAAAGACACATGTGCAACATCTGGGTATCTTTATTGTAAACGTTTCGCCCTCCAGTGGCTTTATCAATACAAATTCTAGGACATTATATGAAGACAGTAGAACTATATACAGAAGATGAGGTAATCAGTCCCTCGGCCTTGGAGTTGGTGTGAAGAACACCGTAGTCGTGGAGGTTCTGGAGCAGAGGTTTGTTGTTGTTGTATGTTCGCCGGTACATCCGGCCCGGGTCTTCTCCAAATGGTGACCCGGCATTGGCCCCCTGGGTAGAGGGTGTCATCTTCTTCTTTCTTTCTTGCTGTGGCTCCCCATGATGGGGAGTGTCTTCTGACGTCGCATCTTCATCAGCAGATCTTGGTACTTCAGGCTGTGGTTCTACCTACATAGGAAGAAGAAGGATGGGGGATAAGAAAGAAGGAAGTGAGAGAAAGAATAGCTGTAGTAGGTAGTCTTGGTCGTCGTCGGGATTCTCCGGCGTCGTCATCGAGGGGGCGGGTGGGTGGCTAGGACTGGGAGCAGTGTCTCCAAATCATGGGTGGCCAGGTAAACCAGCCGGGCTGCTTTGTCCTCGCGGGTCAGATCCTCAGGTGCCATCGGGAAGTGCCTGCGGCGGATGGACGTCGTCGCAGGACAGTCAAGCATGTAGTGAACTAGAGGCTTTGGAACCATCCGGTTGCAGTGGCGGCAAAGCTCCTCACTCATGCGTTCGATGAGGCGCTTTGCAGTAGGGTAGCCGAGGCGCAGGCGGTGGATGCTGACTTGCAGCTCCCTGTTCAGTTTCCTCATGTTTGGTGGGGGCTCCCTACGTGTCGCTCTGTCATACCAGTGCCGGCTCCGAGATGCTCCCGGTGCTGGTAGTGGGCGTCTGGATGCCGAAGCTGCCCCCAGGTGCACCTGCCTGCGGCTAATGGCAATTGTAGTCGCAGGTTGGGCCGCAAGTGTGGCAGACTTAGCCGCCCCATCCGCCGCATCATTCCCAGCAAGGTCGATGTGGCTTGGTATCCAATTGATTGTTGCTTGCCAGCCCTGCTCGTCAAGTGAATGTAGGTGTCTTCTGATGGCGGTGAGGAGCCGGATGTTATCCTTGGGCTCCCTATGCATGATGGCCTGTATCGCCGCCCTGGAGTCGACGTGGATGACTGGAGGTTGGTGGTATTCCAGGAGCGCATGTTGGATGGCCCTCTGGATGGCGTGGAGTTCTGCCTGTAGGATGCTGCAGTGGTCTGGGAGGCGCCAGCCGGCCGTTAGGGAGGAGTGATATATCCCGGAACCCGTGCGGCCGGCCTCGGGGTCTCTTGATCCATCAGTGTAGTACACTGCACACCCGGGATGCTCCGCTGCAGCAATGCTTGCAGCTGCCCACCGCTGCAGCACGTGCTGTGGACAGTGACGCTTGCTGGCTGGCAGGTTTGCAAGGTGGATTACGACAGGTTCTGGTGCCCATGGCGGTGGCACGGTGTACCCATCGACTGGCCGGTCGCATCCCTTGTCCTCGAGGAGCGGCATGGGCAGGAGCTCCTGTGTCACTTCCGCAGCCGACCACAACCATAGTCGGACACGGCCTCCTGCGAAGTCGCCTCGCTGACGGTCAGCAGGCGCTCACCGCCCGGTAGCTGGACAAATTTGGCCAACCTCCTGGCAGCAACAAGGGCGATCCTGTCACTTAGGGGCTGCAGTTGGGCCTCTCTGTTCAGAGTCACTGTGTTCGTCCAGCCCGGAGCCCCCAGCATGACCCGAGCCGCAGCATTTTGTACAACGCTGAGGCGCTTGAGGCATGAGGGATGAGCATGGGCCAGGGTGATTGCACCATAGTCGACTAGCGAGCGCACCGCCTGCACGTAGAACATCCGGAGAATATCGTGGCTGGCACCAGTCCTAGGATTGGCCATGGCACGCATGGCCGTGACACGTTGCATGGCACGCTCCCTGACATGCTCTGCCTGCTTGCGGAAGGAGAGTCGGCTGTCAATCCATATACCAAGATATTGGTAATTGCTGACCCAGTCCAGGTTGATGTCTGAGATCTTCAGCCTGGTATCAGGCACCTTGGCACGAAAGATCATGGCCTTGGACTTTTCCGCCGAGATCTTGAGGCCAAGGCGACGGCAGGTGGTATCTAGCAGGCTGAGGTCGCGTTGGGCTTTGCGCAACAGTCCGGGCTTCCCGATGACAATGAGTGCCAGGTCATCAGCGTAGCTGAGCAGTCGGGTGCCTGCTGAGAACGTCAGCTGCACCAGCTCATGCATCAGCACGTTGAAGAGAATTGGGCTGAGGACTCCGCCCTGCGGGGTGCCATTTTCCAAGGTCCTGAGGGCAGAAGCCTGCCCCTGGAAGCGTACCCGCGCCTGCCGGCCCTGTAGGTATGAGCCGACCCAGGCAAGCAGCTTGCCCCTCACTCCTCTGCGCGCCAGCAGGTCGAGGATGGCCGGTGCACTGGCCAGATCGAAGGCCTTCTCAAGGTCGAGATAGATGACAATCTTCGGCCTCTTGTCAGACTCAATGCTGGCCATGAGGGTGGTGACGCTCTCAGATGTGCCCACTCCCCGTGTGAAGCCGTAGATGTGTTGGTGCTCCGGACCAAGCTTCCATCTTAGTCGCTCCAACACCATCCTCTCTGCAACCTTGGATAGGCAGCTGGTGAGGGAAATGGGCCGCATGTTGCCTGGATCCCTGGGCTTGGGAATCGGCAGGATGTTGGCTTCCTTCCATGCGGTGGGAAGTCGCCCGACCCTCCAGGTACGGTTGATGACTTCCAGGAGGGCGTCATGCCCGTGAGGGCCTGCCTTTGAGATCATACTGTAGGTGATTCCGTCCTGCCCGGGGGCCGTGTCCCGTGAAGTCTTGAAGGCAGCTTGCAGCTCCCGACCGGTGAACTCGACGTCGGTGTCGTCTTGTGCCTGGGATGCCTCTAGAATCCTGGCAGTCCTACCAGGGAGGAGGGTGGCCTGGAGGTCCTGGATGTCCTGGGGTAGGCGGGCTGTGGCTGCCCTGGATGTGAAGAGTACCACCAGCCTCTCTGCCTCCCCAACCGGGTCATGATGAGCACGCACAGCGCCTCTGCGCTTTCCAGTAGCTATGCTGATCTTCTTCCAGATCTCAGACAGGGTAGAGTAGTGGCTGAAGGAAGCACACCACTCAAACCACTTTGCCAGACGTGTCCTGTGGGAGATGTGGCGTGCGTGCCGCACCACCTCTCGCAGAAGCCTGAGGGACTCAGCCGTGGGGTTGCGTCGGTGTAACCTACGGGCACGATTGACGCGGTGGTTTTGTTCTTTGACTGCCTCGTCATAGAACCACCAATCACTCTTGGGCGTTCCCCCGACCCTTGTGAGTGGTATTGCCGCCTCGGCTGCTCGAGAGAAAGCTGCTTGGAGGCTTTGGGTAGCCTCATCTGGGTCGTCAGAGAGATCAGTCTCCTCCCACCACTGCTGGATGACGTCCTGGAAGCACTGCCAGTCAGCCTTCTTAGTGTTCCACCGTGGAGGTGGGGAGTACGGAGGGTGTCTTGAGAGCGACAGAGTGGTGACGATTGCAAAATGGTCGCTGGTGAGAAGAGGGTGGATTTCCCAACTGGCTCCTGGAAGTAGCATCCGGGAGAGGAGCGTGACGTCCAGTCGGTTGCCATAGTGGTGAGTCGGCTCTCCTGTGTTAAGGAGGGCGATCTCGGGAACATCCTCCAGCACTGCTGCCAGGTGCCTGCCTCTCTCATTTGTGGAAGTGACTGAGCGCAGTAGCTCATGGTGGGCATTGATATCCCCTGCCACCAGCACGCCATGGCTGGGCGACACAGCGAGAGCTGCAACTTCGGAGAGGTCGAGGGTGACTCTTTCCGGTACACATTATAGATCGTTAGTGGCCCGGCCGGTAGGTGCAGAGTGACAGTTTGCACCTCAACCCCTTCGCCACAGTTGATGGGGGTCGCTGACGATTGAGTGGGGAATGGAGTTCCTCACGTAGACTGCCATGCCCCTGGCGGGAACTCCAGCTCGCTGTAGGTAGGCCGAGAATCCCGGTATGCGTGGCTGCGGGTTCGGCGGCGGGTTCACTAAGGTCTCCTGGAGCAGGAAAACGTCGATTGCCTCCTGGACTGCCGTTTCGACGACGAGGTGGATTTTCTGTCGCAGACCGCAGATGTTCCACTGTAGAATTTTTAAGGGCTGGAGAGCGACCCGTCGGACTCCATCCACTCCTGCTCGTCCATGGACTCCCTCGATGGAGTGATCATTTCCTGTCTCCTCTTGATTGTGGACTCGAAGACCCTGCCGAGATGTTCCTGCAATTTTGCTGACGACTTCGGGTCCAGCAGAACCAAGCTGAAAAGGGTGCCTAGGAGCTCTCTGCAGTTCTCCCGGTCCACCATAGACGGGAGCAGGTTTGAAATGCACTCCGTGATGATCATGATCATCGAGGTGAAGCTGGCATTCTTGTAGTCCGGTTCCCCATCGCTCAGGGTCGAGGCGGCTGCTGGTGTCTCGATTGGGCTCTGGGGCTGCTGTTCTGTATCCACCGTTGACTGAGTTGCTGCTGTGTAGGCCTGCACTGCTCTCTGGGCGATCTGGCTGGCCCGTGAAGGTTTTCGTTCTTTGCTCACGGGGACGTCTTGACTTTGCATTGGGGGGCTCCACTGGTGGGTCGGCGGGGTCTGTTGCCATGTGGCCCCAGCCCCTTGCGCAGCATCCCTGAGCCGGGCTTTGTTCGTCCCACGATTCTGCTTTCTCTGAGGCTTTGGCGCTTGTCCAGGTCGTTGGCCACCCTGGTTCGTGCCGGGAGCTGTACCTTGTCCTGTCTGGCAGGAGCCCAGCATTGGGAACTCGGTGTTGTAGGTCGTGGGCTGGCTCTGGGAAGCTGTGATGTGTGTCCCTGGTGGCCGCTGCTGAGTGTTCCATGGGTTGGTCGTCGACCCTGTCTGTTGCTGCTGGGGGCCCCGAGTGTTGGGCTTTGCTGTGGTCGTCGTAGGGGCGTGCCGCTGCCGTATCTGTTGCCACCGCTGCGTTATAGCAGGACAGCTCCGATTCCAGGCGTGGTGCCTCTTCCCACAATTGACACATCTGGGCTCTGGGCGTTGAATCTCGGGGTTGTTCTGCCTGAGCAGGGCTATGCAGTCCCTGGAGTCGTGCTGCTTGCTGCAGACCCCGCACTTTTTCACATGCTGGCAGGTGGCTGCAATGTGGTTGAATCCCTGGCAATTGTAACACTGGAGCGGGCCATCTATGTAGGCCCGGGTCTTGAATTTCCCCCACATTCCTAGGTGTATGTGGGCAGGAATCAATACGCTCCGAGTCGGTGCCTTGTTGATTCCCGTAGTTAGTCTTTCTGCCTTGGATATGTTGGGCACTTCGAGGAAGCGCTCTGCTGGGATGGGCAAAGGGACGTGCTCGACAACCCCCTTGCTCACTTTGTCCTGGGCAAAGAGCTCCCTTATCCCTGGGTTCTGAGAAGCCATGGTCTTGATCCTGACGTATGTATCCTCGTCCCGAGGCTTGGCCAGGATCTCTCCCCTGAGTGTGATTTCGCAGCTGAGCTTGCTGGAGGGGTCTGCTGTCTCCAACTCCCTCACCATCTCGTAGGTGGGGAATATAAACCTGTTGAAGGAACTGGCTGTCTGAGCGCGACCAGACCGGTTCCTTCCCCTGACCACCAGGGTAAACTCCCCAGCCCCATCTGAGGCAGGATCCTCCAGGCTGGGATCCTGGGCAGGCCCCGGCACCGTTGTCTGGACCGATGGGGAGTTCAGCTCTATGGCAGTATCCCCGCCACTCGGTTGATCCTTGACCTTCTTGGGGGGGGCTTGAACCTCCTCCAAGGTGCCCTGAGAGTCGTTGTTCCATGAGTAGCGCCTTTTAGTGCTGAGTCCTTGGACTGGCATGGTTCATCTGTGCTGTGTTGTGTATCAGTAAGACGATGATGTTCACTGAGTGACTGTGTAGTACCAATATACACTGGAGCAGAGGCAAGGAGGCTGGCGCTTATATACTAACGTCAGGTGGAAAGGGACGTGTAGCAGACGAGGGCATAGTCACTGGTAGGCAGGATTTCCCAGTGGAAGTAGGTACCAATACTGTTGTATGGGTGTGAGGTATGTGTTTTTATGTTGTAGAGAGGAGGAGGCTGGAGGCAGTTGAGATGTCGTATTTGAGGGCAGTGAATGGTGTGAATATCATGCAGAGAATTGGGAATTTGGAGATGTGAAGTTAATAAAAGTATTACTCAAACGGTTGAGGATGGGTTGTTAAAGTGGATTGGACATGAGAGCGGGTGAAGAAAGATAGGGTGACTAGGAGAGCGTCGAAAGAAGGAGAGGTTACGGTCATCTTTGGAAAGGCTGGAAGAGGGATGCAATAGAGGTTTTGAGTGTTAGGGGCTTAAACATGGATGTGTGATCGTGTTAGAGGTGAATGGAGGTAGGTGGTTTTTTATAATTTGACGTGCTGTTGGAGTGTAAGCAAGGTAACATTTATGAAGGGATTCATGGAATCCGGTTACCTGCACGTGAATCCTGAAGATGGGAAGTACAGTGCCTGCGTTCTGAAGGAGAGCTATGGATGTTTACGTTTAGATGATCATCTTAACTACCATGTCGGCGCGTCTCCGGCAAGATAGTGATTGAAAGTGACAGTGAAAGAGTTTTCTTCTCTGTCGAGTTACTCTGCCTTAGTGGGAGACGACCGGAATATTAAAAATCTGCCATTTTTAGTCTCGAAATGCTGTAGTATTTTTTTTGCATTAAATTACTGGAGTATGTCAGCTGAAGGTGAAGTGTCTTGATGCTGGTGATAGGCTTTTGATTCAAGGAGCCTGACGTATCCTTCTTTTATTTGTAATGAACCGAAATACCTACCATAACCCAGGAGCTTTATGACCTTACAAGTTTTGCTCTTAATCCTGATTAAAATTAAAAAAAATCTGATCCGCATCAGTTTTTTGCATCTTTTGAAATAAATGAAAAAAATATATTTTGCTGGAATGAAACTTTGTTCTGGAAGGAAGGTTTCTCTTGATTTTAGGTATACCTGGAGTATACCTGGAGAGGGTTTCGGGGGTCAACGCCCCTGCGGCCCAGTCTGAGACTAGGCCTCATGGTGGATCAGTGTACTGAACTGAACTTGTGTAGTATATTGTAAGTAGTACTAGCTATGTTATATTTATGATCCCTGCTCAGATAGGATCTCTAGCTGCCTGTGACGTCACGAGTCCTGCGCATATGTGCGCTAGCCCAGAGGCATCTCCCTCATTCCTAGGACCGATATAGTACTGACAGGTAGACAGGCACTGCTCCCCTCGCAGACCCAGTCAATATATAATTACCACCCACAAGTGTGTTTCACTACGACCGTGCGGTGTGCCCGTAAATCTGATGATTACGGTGATATACGGAGATAAACTCCACCAAGCCGGTGGACATCTTGTGTGACTGTGTGTTAGGCCTACAGAGAGCCGATGTTACCTCCAACCCAAGCTGCATTCTTCAGCCTGTCTACATTGTTTCCTGGTCAGTTTTGTGCCTTATCTCTAATTTGGAGTAGACCCGGGTTTTGCAAATTAAGCCAAGCCAGATAAGCCAGTCTGTGGGGAGAGTGCCTAACCATTAGCCATCCAGCCTGTTACGTCAGCCTAGCCTTAAGCCAGCTTCTCAACCTGCTGTGAGCCTAGTTACATGACTCCAAGCCATCCAAGCTTGTGTGAAAGGCTTAAGCCAGCAAGACTAACCCAGCTGAGTGCGAGAAGTTAGTCAAGCAAGCCACGTTGTGTTCCTGCCTTCTCCATCGCCTTGTGCTTCCAGTGCATTGCTGTTCTGAGTGCTAATACCATCCCTGTGGTATTTTGTGGGTTTTTAAGCCATCCTGGCTTAAATTCGCGTGCCTAGTACTGCCAGCCAAACAGCGCAGGACAATCACTATGCAGTCAGCCTGCTTCAACACTCACCCACACACACACACACACCTCCATCAACCACGTGTGTTATTATTCTACCCTATATCTTGGGTCTGTCATCGTTCTTACGGCTCACATAGCAGGTGAAGAGCTAGAGTGGATTTCTTCCTACCAGAGCGCCCACGAGAAGGCCTCAGCTATGTGGGTTCTTCGTAGTTAAGTGCATATTTCTTCGAGAATCGCTGAGTGTGTGTGAGCAACTTACTGCTCACACTGACATTTTTCTATGTTTAGAGACATTTGCGAGTGTTTATAGTGAACTTTTGTGTTATTCAGAGAATTGTGATTTATTGCAGACTAAGTGTTAAGATTCTGTGCTCGCAATAATTTCTCTTTCCTAGTGCTATCTGTTTATTTTTGTGTCTTATTTCATTTATATATTGTGTCGTGTTCTTGTCTTCATCTGCAGTAAGTACTATTTCCTCAGTATTGTGTGCAGTATTGTGCTCAGTTTAAGCCAGTCACTCCTTGTGCGGTCAGGCACTAGTAAAACTGTCACTCCTGTCTGGAATTCAGTCCCTACAATATCTTGCACACGAGATAGTGTCCAGTTACCTCGGGTGCCGGAGGTACCCCAGACAACCGTGAGTACTGAGACAACTATCCCTGCGATGGCACTTGTTCAAGTGGTAGTTCCTTCCCAGGGGATGCCTTGTTGAAGAAAGACTACTTGCAATGAGTTCTGCCATCTCTTGCTGATGCACAAGCCTTTGCAGAAAGACTTTTCTGTGGCTAGTGTACTCACTAGAGTGCCTGTTGTTGTCCCTCGTGTTCCAGATAGTGATATTATCCTAGTTAACAGTAAACCCTTGCAAAGTAAATAGTTGTTTGTCAAGCAATTATTACATGCTGTAAGAAATAGTAAGAGCCGTTTCTCCCTTGCTCATCTTTCATGTTATAGCATTAACTATTTCAACCGGGAAGAGTCCATCCACTCCACCGAGACTGTTCAGTAGGAAAGTGATCATAAGTCTTGAGCTACAGATAGAAAATTCAGTTTAAGAAATGTAGTTGCAGATGCTTCATTGTGACATGTTAGTATAGTAACTGCAGATCCTCCATTCAGTGAAGAGGATGTAAAGAATGCTCAAAGAACAGATCCCATGTGGTCTGGTGTGATTCGAATCCTGCTTCAGGAAGATCTTATTCTGACTGTGAAGCCACCAGCACCCATCAGTGACTTTGTCATGAACCAAGAATTGCTGTATCGAACTACCGAGCTGGGTACTCCTAGTAGACGTGTATACCAGTTAGTAATTCCACAGTCACTAGTGAATGTAGCCTTACAGCTAGTTCATGATGCACCAGGTGTTGCACACCCTGGTATGGATCGTTCTGTTAAACAAGCCAGATTGAAGTACTTTTGGCCTCGTATGGCAACCGATATCACTGAGTACGTTAAGAAATGTAGTGTTTGTATGCAACATAAAGGTAATGTCAATGGCCCTAATCCTATCCAGATATATCCCACTATTAGTGAACCATGGGAAAGAGTTGCTGTAGATTTGGTAACTAATTTTCAATGCACCCTCCAAGGCAACCAATATCTGTGTGTTATGGTAGATCATTTCACCAGATATTGAGAGTTAGTTCCTATTGCAGATAAAACTGCTGAGACAGTAGCTAAAGCATTTAAAGAACGTATAATTAGTAGACATACCACTTCTAAATCCCTAGTAACAGATAATGGAGGTGAATTATGTAATGAGATCCTGGAAAACTTGTGTGCTTTGTACAAGATAACTAAATCAACCATTGTTCCTCACCATCCTGCTAGTAATGGTTTAGCAGAAAGAACCAATAAGAAAGTACTTGATGTGTAGAGAGCCACTGTCAATCCCAATAGTGCAACCTGGGGTGAAGTTATACCTGATGTTCGGTGTGCAATAAATTCTGCTTATAATACTTTAATAGGTGACACTCCACATTATGCGTTGTGGTGTCGATAAACGTTTGCCTTATGAGTTGTTATATTCTAATTCGAAAACAAATTATGATCCTGATAATTTCATAGCAACTCGTACCAGCCAAGCTCAAAGTGTTTTCAGAAGAATCCGTGAAACACTTCATAAATCAACAGCAGAGTTTACAAGTGTTACTAATGCTCGTGCGAAACCGACCAAAATTAAAGTAGGTTCGAGAGTCATGCTGACTAACTTTAATAAAACATCCGCAATGCCTAAGCTCGATCAAAAGTTTATCGGTCCGCATCAAGTAGTTGAACATATCAATGGCAATAAGTATAAAGTTAGAGAATTAAGTACTGGTCATTGTAAAGAGTCGCATTCGAACCATATGAAGTTAGTATGTGATGAAGACTAGGTCCCAGACAACCAGACAATCTGTCTGACACTGTACTCTCTACTTCTAGTAATCAGCCAGAGGAACAGCCTGAATGTCGTTACTTCTTGCATACACAACAAGTATTGCGAAATCCTCAAGTATGTGTAAATACCCATTTAGAAGCTCCTCAACCTAGGCATATGTTGTCAATTGCAAAAGATTTCGATTCACTCAGAAATGATAACCATTCCGCATATGTAAACCTTACCCTAGCAGAATTGGGGTTAAATGTATATAGCCTGTATAATTAGACGATTAAGTTAAAAAGAAGTTGTCGACTGTGTGTGTTATCAGATGATCAGTATCCAGAATTTGTTTTGTGTGTTCACGTTCCCTCCGAATTCTGAGATTTAACAGTATGACTTGTGCGTGCCAGGTCTATCTTTTCTGTTAAAAACTTGTTTCTTTGTAAATATATTCTTCCTAAGAGTCCGTAGAGTGCAAGAATACAGATCGATTGATCAATTTTATCCCTTGTAAATGTACTATGATTTGTAATACATTACTCTAAGACCCATTACACTAAGATCCATTATATTAATTTCCATTCAGTTGATTACATCCTATTACCAATTGTGTGATTAGTTCTAAGTTATGTATGTGTTTGCTATTGTATAGAATCAGCCCAGAGCCACCTGCCTGTTCAGTCTATAGAGTTGTATTGCATGTCGAGATGCCATACGTAACATGATCGAGCTGTCAGTAGTGTACTGAACTGCTATGTAATATACTTGTGTAGTATATTGTAAGTAGTACTAGCTATGTTATATTTATGATCCCTGCTCAGATAGGATCTCTAGCTGCCTGTGACGTCATGAGTCCTGCACATGTGTGCGCTAGCCCAGAAGCATCTCCCTCATTCCTAGGACCGATATAGTACTGACAGGTTGGCTGACACTGCTCCCCTCGCAGATTCAGTCAATATATAGTTACCACCCACAAGTATGTTTCACTACGACCGTAATTATCTCCTAGAACCCCTTCGACACAGGGTCTGATCAACCAAGTTGTTACTGCTGCCCGCAGGCAAACTAACATATGAATCACAGCCCGGCTGGTCAGGTACTGACTATAGGTGCCTGTCCAGTGCCTTCTTGAAGACACCCAGGAGCCCATTGGTAATCCCCCTTATGCATGCTGGGAAGCAGATGAACAGTCTTGGGCCCCTGACACTTATTGTGTTGTCTCTGTGTACTCTTGGCGCCTATACTTTTCATTGGGGGAATGTTGCTTCTCCTGCCGAGTCTTTTGCTTTCATTGGGAGTGATTTTCGTGTGCAAGTTTAGTACTAATCCCTCTAGGATTTTCCAAGTGTATATTATCATGTATATCTCTCGCCTGCATTCCAGGGAATACAAATCAAGGGACTTCAACGTTCCCAGGAATTTAGGTGCTTCATCGTACTTATGTGTGCCATGAAAGTTCTTTGTACACTCTCCAAGTTAGCAATTTCGCCTGCCTTGAAGGGGGCAGTTAGTGTACAGCAGAATTCCAGAAGCGAGTTGAAGAGAATCATCATGGGCTTGGCGTCCCTAGTTCTGAAGGTTCTCATTATCCATTCTATCACTTTTCTAGCAGATGCGGTATATACATTGTTGTGATCTTTGAAGGTGAAATTCTCTTACATCGCCCCCAGGTCCTTTACTTTACTTTTCCGCTCTATTATTTTATTTATAAACACATCGTCCGTTTCCCACCAAGGCAGGGTCGCCAGAAAAAGAAAAACTTTCATCATTCAATCCATCACTGTCTTGCCAGAGGCATGCTTACACTACAGTTATAAAACTGCAACATTTAACATCCCTCCTTCAGAGTGCTGGCACTGTACTTCCCATCTCCAGGACTCAAGTCCGGCCTGCCGGTTTCCCTGAATCCCTTCATAAATGTGAATTTGCTTCCACTCCAACAGCACGTCAAGTATTAAAAACCATTTGTCTCCATTCACTCCTATCAAATACGCTCATGCATTCTTGCTGTATGGTTAGAATTTGTTGAATACCTTGATACAGTTTAAATTTCCTCAAAATTTTCATTTATGAGTATTTGAAATTTCTCTTCATTGAACTTCATATTGTTTTGAGTGGCCCATTTGAAGATTTGATTGATGTCCGCTTCTAGTTTTGAGATATTTTCGATGGAAGTCACTGTCATGGCAATTTGGGCGTCATCCGCAAAGAAAGACATGGAGCTATGGCTTACATCTCTGTCAGATATGAGGATGAAGAATAGGATGGGAGCGAGTACTGTGCCTTGTGGAACAGAGCCGCCTCAGACTTTACTCTGTTTAATATTACTCTTTGTGTTCTATTTGTTAGGAAGTTATAGATCCCACATTTTGTGCGCTATTACACCATGGTCACACTTGTCGAAGGCTTTCGCAAAGTCTGTGTATACTACATCTGCATTTTGTTTATCCTCTGCAGCATCCAGGACCTTGTCATAGTGGTCCAGTAGCTGGGAGAGGCAGGAGCGACCTGCTCTAAACCCGTGTTGTCCTGGGTTGTGTAAATGATGAGTATCTGGTAGTTGTGTAAGCTTTACCATGACAATTTTATTAAAATGATTTCCGTAAAACTTCAGGAGAATGTGTCTCATGATAAGAAATAAGTCACTGTGCTCGAATTTTCTGAGTTATCCTATGTTAAATCTACATAAATTAACTTTTACCCATACCATATGTATGCCTTCAAGACTTTTGTAAAAAAAAATTTATAATGTTCTCGAAGCCTTAAATGCTGGACTGTCTTAATGAAAAGTATGGTTTTTTTTTCCCTGGAAAAAAATGAGTAAATTTAAATACTGGTCTATGTGTGATAATTTCTCATTGCCTCACCTTACTGATTTCAACTCACCAACTTTGATAATTAAATTTCGCAACTTCTGAGTGGCTTCACACTTAACATGTTGGAGTCTTTCAGAATATTTCTCTAAGATAATAAGAGAATACCTCAGCAGGTTTGTTTGACGACTGGTGTTTCTTAGTGGATGGTTCAAATTTATTTTTAAGCTGTGAATATTTTAATATGTGATTTTTACTAAATAATTTGTGATACATTTGGAAGTCCTCTGATTTGCTTCAGATTTTCAACTCAAATATTTTAGTATATTAGAACCTTATGCCACAGTTCTTTCTATTTGTTAAGCATGCACTGATATGCACGGAGCAGGGGCTATGCAGTATGAGAATATCTTTCTCGAAATGCCTTGTGACCGAAATAAATCTAGTATTCAGTTTGCCAGATGCAGTTTTTAGAAATACATTTTGTTGACTGGAACTATTTGTATTGAATACAATTACATTTACAGAGTTGTAGCTTGTGTTGTGTCTAGAAACAATATATTTCTTCCAGTTTATTCTTATGCTGTCAATAGTTAAAAGATTTACCATATATTAATTTACCCCCTGAGATGTTTGAAGAGTTCTGTCGGGATACTTGTGATGTTTACAATGTCGTTTACCATTTCTTATCATACTCCTGCTTATTCCCTTAAATCGTATCTAATTAGTTTGGTTATCGGGGTTACTTATCAATATAAATTTATTGTTTCTATCACTTATTGGTCTGTCTCTTCAAATTGCTTTGTTTCCAAATATAGTTTCTGTCATTTTATATATTTATATTTCTTGGCATATGATCACTCTTTGATAGAACAGGAACATCTAGATATTTTTTGATCTCTTAAGTTTGTGCTTATTTTGAATCATAATTCATGTATGTTCTTGTTTCATAGTGTTGCTCCTTCCTAACATAAATAAATAAGGTCTCACTCAAGTTAACACTTTATTCCGGCCGGACCGTAACATAAGTGACAACTTGAGTTAGATGACTTTCTTCAGACACTGTGACAAGACATGCAACTTTTTTTTGGCCTCCTATTAGACTGATCCACTTTATATTAGAGGCATTCAAGAAATCTATTTTTATTGCCTGTTTGTTATTACTTTCTGATCTACTTTCGTCATGCAAGAGGCTGTTCCTATTATTTGACTTTGTACGGATGATTTAATACCCCGAGCATATTTTTCGTTTGCATTGCAATGAATTTCAATATACAGAGTCATAAGCTTCATTTTTATGAATCTTTCAATATTTATGACTACTCTACTATCCCTTTCCAGCTAGTGCTTTATCGAAAATATTGAATTACATGTCGCAAGCTACACAAAGAGGGGTGGGGGGGGGGTGGCAGGAACAGCTGTAAACACGTGGTTGTGGGTAAGATATGTTTTCCCGATCTTCAGCTGTTAGCTATTTGTTTCAAAATTACGATTCTAATTTAAAATAGGAGAAGACTCAATCACCCAGTCCCCAACCAAACACCGTATAAATTGTTTCCAGTCTGCATACTAGACCCGCCATTATCTGTGGGCATGACAAATTAAGTCACTGTAACTAAAGTTTATTTAGCGTGGGCTCACTACTATAGCAATTACCAAGGCATCCGCTCATTCACTGCCTGGAACACCAGTGTGGCCAAGGCATCAACTGATCACATCCTTATGTTTCACGTAGACATATGACAACCACCCCAGGATCTATAGGAGTACAGGGTGGACAGAAAAGCATACTGGGAGTCTGGAGATTGTGCAGGATGAGCGTCATCATTAGCAATTTCAGCCAAGCCAACATCAACCTCGCTCTTTGACCAGCCAGAAAAGATCTTTAATTCTGGAGGAATGAACCAAACTGAGTTCCAAGAAAGTAGCAAAGAGCGTAAGTGGGGCTAGACATTTAATGGTCCTCATCTGCCGAAAAATACGCACGTCTGGTGCTATCCTAGGCAGGCAATGATTGAAGCCAGTCTCTCGGACCACAGCTATACGAAAAAAAGCAATTGTACCATAAGTTACTTACACAGTTTGGTAGGGGGTTCGTATCCAAAACAAGACTGGCACGACAAATGAACTCGCACCTTCCCTCCTCCACAAACACCACAGCAAATGAAGCTTTACCAGGAGTATATTGTTATTGTTGCTTAGGGGTATAGATGACAGCTGATGTCACAATATGCAAAAAAAAAAAAAAAAAAATAGTGAAATTGCAAGAGCTGAGAAATCGCGAAAGCGCTTGGAATTTAACTCTCTATTTCACATTTGTTGTTTTACACACACACACACACACACACACACACACACACAGATGATGTTTGCAGATGATGTGAAGTTGATGAGAAGAATTCAATCGGACGAGGACCAGGCAGAACTACAAAGGGATCTGGACAGGCTGCAAGCCTGGTCCAGCAATTGGCTTCTGGAGTTCAACCCCACCAAGTGCAAAGTCATGAAGATTGGGGAAGGGCAAAGAAGACCGCAGACGGAGTATAGTCTAGGGGGCTAGAGACTACAAACCTCAATCAAGGAAAAAGATCTTGGGGTGAGTATAACACCAGGAACATCTCCTGAGGCGCACATCAACCAAATAACTGCTGCAGCATACGGGCGCCTAGCAAACCTAAGAACAGCATTCCGACATCTTAATAAAGAATCGTTCAGGACCCTGTACACTGTGTACGTTAGGCCCATACTGGAGTATGAAGCGCCAGTTTGGAACCCACACCTAGCCAAGCACGTAAAAAAGCTAGAGAAATATCAAAGGTTTGCAACAAGACTAGTCCCGGAGCTAAGGGGTATGTCCTACGAGGAGAGGTTAAGGGGAATCGACCTGACGACACTGGAGGAAGGAGAGATAGGGGGGGACATGCTAACGACATATAAGATACTGAGAGGAATTGACAAGGTGGACAAAGACTGTCAGGGAAACGCCTTCCCCTGAACAAAATATTGATGGAAAAATTAATAAATAATAGTAAACCGAAGGATATTTATAATAAGATGGTTTTTTCTGGATTTTAATATAAAATTAAATAGAAATAAAAAAGAAATATATCCGTTGTGGTTCAGGTCTGTTGGTGAGACAGGAGGTAATAACCGGAGAGGGGGAGAATAGATGATGGTTGTCTCTCTGTAGGTGGTATGTCTTCGGAGTAGATGGTGAATCTCCTGGGACCACGAGGTTGAAATACCACACTGTAGGTATCCAAAGGTAGATGAGATCTTCTGCAACACCCTCTAACGCACACAAGTTAGAAACTAGAGAGGAGTTGTTGTGGAATTCCCGTTAAGTCCAGGGAAAATCTTGCTCGTAAGTCATGCGTCTGTCCTGGAGAACCAGTCCAGCGGCAGAGCTGATAATAAAGAAAATATTCTGGTTACCATAAGTCTTAAAACATTTAAGATAGAAAAAGGTGTTTCAAGATGACCAAGTCACTACTGGTAACCAAAGAAAACATAATAATCAAACAAAAGAAATACTCCTGGTAGATTGCCTTACCTGATTCGGAGAAGAGTGAAGGTGAAGTGACTTTCCACTCCCCAACCGACACCAGGTAAGAGTCATACTACCAGGAGTAGAAAGTAAAAACCCTCAGACAACCGGGAACAAGAGTTTAGCTCCAGCCCGCTAGATGGAATTGCTGGCTGTAACTCGTTAATAATGCTCCCGGCTGACTGAACAACCGTTACCTTATTTACAACTACTTTTCCCTCACAGACAGAATGTTCCAAAGATGGGACACAGCAACAAGGGGACACAGTTGGAAGTTGAAGACTCAGATGAATCACAGGGATGTTAGGAAGTATTTCTTCAGTCACAGAGTGGTCGGGAAGTGGAATAGTTTGGGAAGCGATGTAGTGGAGGCAGGCTCCATACATAGCTTTAAGAAGAGGTATGAGAAAGCTCATGGCGCAGGGGGAGTGACCCAGTAGTGGCCAGTGAAGAGGCGGGGCCAGGAGTTATGACTCGACCCCTGCAACCACAACTAGGCGAGTACACACACACACACACACACACACACACACATGTATATATATATATGTATATATATATATATATATATATATTTTTTTTTAATAACACATTGGCCGTTTCCCACGAAGGCAGGGTGGCCCGACAAAGAAAAACTTTCATCATCATTTACTCCATCACTGTTCTGCCAGAGGAGTGCTTACACTACAGCTACAAAACTGCAACATTAACACCCCTCCTTCAGAGTGCCGACACTGTACTTCCCATCTCCAGGAATCAAGTCCGGCCTTCCAGTTTCCCTTAAACCCTTCATAAATGTTAACTTCCCTACACTCCAACAGCACGTCAAGTCCTAAAAACCATTTGTCTCCATTCGCTCCTATCTAACATGCTCACACACGCTTGCTGGAAGTCCAAGCCCCTCGCACACAAAACCTCTTTTACCCCCTCCCACCAATCTTTTCTAGGCCGACCCCTACCTCGCCTTCCCTCCACTACAGATTTATACACTCTCGAAGTCATTCTATTTTGTTCCACCCTCTCTATATGTCCAAACAATCTCAATAACACCTCCTCAGCTCTCTGGCAAATAGTTTTGCTAATCCCGCACCTCCTCCAAACTACTGATTCTCTGCATTATATTCACACCACACATTGACCTCATACATGACATCTCCATTGCCTCCAGCCTTCTCCTTGTTGCAACATTCACAACCCATGTCTCACACCCAAACCAGAGCATTTGTATAACTATACTCTCATACATTCCCCACTTTTCTTTGTTGGATAAAGTTCTTTGTCTCCACAGACTCCTCAGTGCACCATTCACCTTTTTCCAATCGTAAATTCTATGATTCACCTAATCTTTCATAGACCCATCTGCTGACACAGCCACACCCAAATATCTGAACACATTCACCTCCTCCATACTCTCTCCCTCTAATCTGATATCCAAACTTCCGTTACCTAACTTTTTTGTTATCCTCATCGCCTCACTCTTTCCTATATTCACTTTTAATTTCCTTCTTTTACATACCCTTCCAAACTCATCAACCAACCTCTGCAACTTCTCTTCAGAATCTCCCAAAAGCACAGTGTCATCAGCAAAGAGCAACTGACAGCTCCCAATTTGCGTTAGATTCTTTATCTTTTAACCCCACACTTCTTGCCAACATCCGAGCATTCACTTCTCTTACAACTCCATCTATAAATATATTGAACAATCATGGTGACATCACACATCCCTGTCTAAGGCCTACTTTTACTGGGAAATAATCTCCCTCTCGCCTGCATACTCTTACCTGAGCCTCACTATCCTCGTAAAGGCTCTTCACTGCTTTCAATAACCTACCTCCTATTCCATAAATTTGCAACATCTGCCTCATTGCCTCCCTATTCACCCTATCATACGCCTTTTCCAAATCCATAAATGCCACAAAAAACCTCTTTACCCATATCTATGCATGCTCCCTGCCAATCCCTAGGTACCTTAACCTCTTCCATACATTTATTAAATAAAAACACTAATCACTCCAAAACTATATCCCCTCTAGCTTTTAACATTTCTATCTTTATCCTATCAATTCCAACTGCTTTACCCCTTTTCATTCTACCCACTTCCCCACGCACTTCCCCCACACTCACAAATGGTTCTTTCTCACTCCTATAAGATGTTATTCCTCCTTGCCCTATACACGAAATCATAGCATCCCTATCATATATATATATATATATATATATATATATATATATATATATATATATTCTCCATGGGCAAGTGGAACAGAATTCTTCCTCCGTAAGCCATGCGTGTCATAAGAGTCGACTAAAATGCCGGGAGCAAGGGGCTAGTAACCCCTTCTCCTGTATATATTACTAAAGTTAAAAAGAGAAACTTTTGTTTTTCTCTTTGGTCCACCCCACCTTGGTGGGAAACGGCCGACTTGTTGAAAGAAAAGTATATATATATATATATAATATATATATATATATATAAGTGCCGAATAGGTAAAATTGGTCAATTAGCATGAGTTCATTTAAAGTAAATCCTTTCTAAAAATTTGTTATGTACAATTAAAGACATATTTTTTTAAATTTATGTTAATGTAAAAATGAATAATTTTGCACCAAAAGAACCTTAGAAAACTTATCTAAGCTTATAACAAGGGCAATTTATTTTAGCCTAATCCAACTAAATGTTTTAGATAAGTTTACAATAAATTAATAATAAACACGCACAATGAAATAGTTTTTTTCGTTAGGTTCAGAAAGATTTTTGCGAAATTTTGGTATACACATATTTTCGCTTGCCTTATTCGGCAAGAAAAGCGTTGCTGTTTAAACCAAAAATCGCATTTTTTACCTATTCGGCACGATATATATATATATATATATATATATATATATATATATATATATATATATATATATATATATATATATATATATATATATATATATATATATATATATGCAAGAAAACCACTATGAAAAATAGAAGGATTCCAAGCGCTTTCTTGACTACTCACATTATCAAGGAACTATAACAGGAAACATGACAAGAAGGGCTTATATAAGGGGCGAGACTACACCTCACAGTCACATCACACTAACAAAGACTACACCTCACAGTAGCGTAACATCTCACGACTCTGTGAAGAGGAACATAAGAAAGGACCTGAAACTCTTCCCAAGAATTAAGATTAATCCAATTTATCATTAAATTCTTCCCAAATTTTATTGCATATATATATATATATATATATATATATATATATATATATATATATATATATGGAGGTACCACCTCTAGAACTTTCCTGGGGACCCTCATCCTCAGAGAAGTCAATAAACGTACCTCTGGGAAAACTTAAGGTACTTCCCAGAGCTGTTTGAATATTTTCTTCTCCTACCACCCCCTATGTATATTATATATGTACTTTATTACTAGACAGAATACATTGACAGAAAATACAAACATGAACATGAATAAATTATTACAATATATGAAAGATTATGAATCTCCCCCAGCTCCTCTGAATCCAGAAGCGAGCCCAGTATAATTAGGCTACCTTCTGGATGGCCATGCTGAGGCGCTGGAACATGAAAGTGGCTGCCGTTGGGTCCCTGGTGGTGTCGATGAGTCTGGAATCCAGTTCTTTAAGAAAATGTGTGGTATTTTTTCCCATGATCCCAAGGTCTCTGATCCCACTGGGACAAATTGTTACTGTTGGCTTATGTCCCTGTACTTGCCGATCTTGTACTCCTCCCTGTGGTCAGTAGCCCCTCCCTGTCACCCAACACTGTTATGGATGTAGGTGTCAACCAGTGTCGACACACAGGTATAGTCCCATGCTAAGAGCTTGCCATTCTTTCAAGGATAGATGGTGATCCCATCGTGGCAGTTTGCTGGGTTGTGGGTATTGTTGGCTGGTAGTGATCGGGGCTCTCTAACAGCTGGGCATCCAGCTGTAGCAAGGGTTCTTTTTATGATGTCGTTGACTTCATTGTGCCTTGCATGCCAACCCTTGGTTTTAATACAGTTAAGACCATATAGACCATATTGATTGGCTTGCGCATCGCCGCAAATACACATATATTCCGTGTAAATTGGGATAGCAAGGCACAGGGCCACTGCAATATGGAGGGTCTTAGGGTCGAGGCGTGTTCCCATTGCCGAAATGAGAACTGTTTGAAGGAAGTCCCCAGAGTAATGTGCACTCACAGCTAGGAGACTGGCAGTCTCCCTGTCTGATGTTACAGCCCTAAGCATGTTGGCAAGCATCTTTTCTGTGATGGGGCCATCCCAGCTTGACTGTAGGCAAGGTTCTACACTAGGTTTTGGTGCTGGAACAGCAAGAGTCTCCCATTCAGTGATGGCACTGGCATAGCTAGGGTCCTGTATTCCTACTGAATCACTGAGGTTGTCCGGAAGAATTTGTTTTATTAATGTGTATCGATGTCTTTCATCCTGCCTTCCATCGTCCTGAGGTCTGAATTTTTTTTCTAGGACCAGATCGATGGCATTGGGCCCAAGAGGAGCACCAAGGAGAGTGTTGTTGGCTGGATCAATATATGTACAATAGTATAATTAGGCTACCAAATTGTCTAACGGTTGTTTACATTACATAAATTTATTAATTCCATAAATAGATGTTTTATTCATATTACCTTTGGTAATATGTTGGTGATTGTAGAATAACTTAATTGTGAGAATTTAACGAATTAAATTAAGGATGTGTGTTAACTCTGTCAGCGGAAAGGCAACCACTGTTTTGGAAGAATGAATATATACTGGCAGTGTTCTCTGGTGTTTATGCAATGGTTATGAATAAAATTTAAATAGTTATAAACTTTGGTTAGAGAAATATTTATTATTTCATGATTTTTGGGTAGAAACGTTTTGGGAGGAAAATACATTTTTATTATTCTTACAGGCTCAGATTATATTATATTGAAGGTGCTAGTAATTAGGGAGGAGGTTATAAGTACGAGCTACACTAGTGCTTTGTCTCAGTGGGTTACAAGACATATTCACAGAAGACTTGGCGCAACTTTCTCTAAATTGGCACTCTTATCTCAGTCTGGGATTAAGATATAAAGATTTTTTCAATCTTTGTGGATGGTAAATAGCTTGTGAACCACTGGAAAAAAAAATTAGAATATTCCCGAAGCTGTAGACTAAAAAAAAATGGTAGTAATTAAGGAATGATTTTAGGGGTGCAAGGCATGGTATGTTGATACTTGCTTTGAGTGTTCATAAATTTTAAATATGTGTATAGCTCACAAGTGTGATTACTAGGTATAATTATTATTTATAGAGTGGTTAGGTAATTATATTTAGAGTTATCTAATTTTTGCATAATGTAAAGAAAATAAGAAATAGATAACTTATGTGGTAATTAAAATCTGTCGATGTAAATTTTTATTTTGGGAATATAATTGATCAACCGTGGCTGTGGATTTTCATTCCCTCCTACTGAGTTTAGGATTTTTAATGGGAAGTGGACGTGTGATTACAAATTTCCCTAATATAATTATATGTCAGTCATGTATTATTATAATAATATTTTTGTTGTTTATTTATTACTCTATGCAATCTTTAATTATTATTATATAACATTATCATTTGACAAACTGGTAGCAGCAATAATAAACCTTTATGGATGGCGGATAGTTATTTAATAATTTTTGTTACAACTGTCTAGCATTCACCATCTTCATTCCCCTTTACAGAAAATCGTGAGACACCCATTTTCCCTCTTCATTCCCCCCATCCACCATTTCATTCCAATTGCGATTATTACAAACCTGAAACAGACGGAACTCCCATTAGAAGCACAAACTAACCATCACATTGAATTGTCTATCCAAAACCGTTGATAAAACCGGAATAGACACATTGCAAGACCCTGAATACTGCAAAGAAAGCCAAACCTCGACTCTTTTAGGTTCTCTCCAGATATAAGAAGACAGCTGCTAGCAAAGTCCTCCTAAGTGTCACAGACCAACTTAACCAAGGGTTCCATCCTCGACAGGAACTCTCGGAAACTCAACTGCATATAGGAGATGCAGCCTTTTGTCTACAAATACTACGTGAGATATACATCCAACGTCCTCTCCAACATCCTGTGGATGCAGCTCGTCAAACAGATCGAGAGATAGTTCGTGGTATCTCAGGAGTGTCAACCTAGCTTTGGGATAACAAGACCCCACGGACTGCCGCTAACAGGAGGGAGGAACGTAAGTGCCTCAGCATGACTTGATCAACCCCATCATCTACCAGAGCCGTGAAGGACGCCACTGACAAGGAAAACAATAATTTCCCCATTCCAAAAAGCATGTCACAAGGTTCCCCAATGTTCTCCATAATTGGCAAAGAGACCGTCTCCTCAATCTCTGGGCCTGGAAATCTGGAGTAGCTACCGATGCTCGAGCCCTCAGAAAAAGTGCTGGCAAATCTAGAGGTCCTTCAACACCTGTCCACGATGTAGATGTCTTGGAGAATATTTCTATAGAATATTTTTGATCATTCACCATATTCACCCAGGAAGAGAATTACAGTTATTTCCCTCCACATAATTGACCCAGGACGTATACCGAACATTTATTACCGATCTCCTTCAGCTGGCCAACACTCGCTGGAAAATCAGCTTATACGCCAGTGAATAGTGGTTACTAAGGCGACAATATGAAATACGCATAATCCGGTGGTGCTTCACATATTCCTTGTTCCACCAGTAAACCAGATCTGGATATATTAACCTCTGCCACTAATAGAACACCACTAAGGAAGCTGTCATAAGCCCCTCCTCTACACCGTGAAAATTATAAGAAATTTCCATCCAAGCGTCAGTGACCCATCAATCTGCAGCCCTCAGCTTCCACCGTGGAGGGCAGCTCGGAGGAAAGATCTTGCTGACTTTAGAATGAGAGAAAAATGATTGCTACCATGTAACTATGAAAGAACACACCGCGTGAATTCCAAATACACAAAACTGAAAGAGTCCGGCATATACCCGGAAAGGCATTCGTATGAACCTCAGCAGAGAGCAACTTGCATCCCACATTGGATAGTGGAGTTAGTGTCCCAGGAGAACTAGGTAGGGTAGCTCACAGATTAAGGTACCAAGAGCAGTGCGGTCTAAAACCCAGTCAGGAGGTTGTTACAAGAAGCAGACCGACAGGTCCTCCTGCAGCCTTACCAAGTTCCCCACAACCTGCAAGACACAGTGCAATCAAAGACACAGTGCAATCGATTCTAATTGTGACGGTCAGCAAGAGTGATCAGGATTCCTATGTCGCTTTTGGCAACAGCACCAGGAGAGAGCGCAGAAGCAATAAAATCAAACCTGGAACCCAAGGTCAACTCTCTTGTCCCAAGTTTCATTCCCTGCAAACAGAGAACCGACAGGCCATAGGATATTAATATCTTCACTGTATGGCTTAATGTCCCGTCAATTCTATTGCAAGATAGAGTTCACCGGGCCAAAATACCAATTACTGCATGATAATTGCTCGTGGTACCAGTTACCGCATGATAATTGCTCATTGTGCCAGTTACTGCATGATAATTGCTCGTGATACAAGATATCTCATGATAATTGCCTTAACACGAGGTCTAGCGTGCCACGTTTCTGGCAACATCCACAGAGGGGTCGCTACCAACAAAGACTTCCCGCTTTACTTGTACAGTCTGGCACTTGGTAATGGATGCATCCTGCAAAAGAAGTGTCATCTAAAATCCCCAAAAAGTTTCAAGAAAGGCAGATTCTCTGGGAGTATTCCTCTCAGGGTAATGGGCCACCTTACAGATCAGGGTAATGGGCCACCTTACAGATCAGGGTAATGGGCCACCTTACAGATCAGGGTAATGGGCCACCTTACAGATCAGGGTAATGGGCCACCTTACAGATCAGGGTAATGGGCCACCTTACAGATCAGGGTAATGGGCCACCTTACAGATCAGGGTAATGGGCCACCTTACAGATCAGGGTAATGGGCCACCTTACAGATCAGGGTAATGGGCCACCTTACAGATCAGGGAACAAACCAATTTACAAAAACTTACTACAACCCTTTCTGCTGTAAGGGTTGTAAAGGTTGAACCAAGTGAGAGAGTAATTGTGGTTGGGGATCTTAATGTTAAAGTGGGTAAAAATGTTGTGGAGGGAGTAGTAGGTAAATTTGGGGTGCCAGGGGTAAATGTAAATGGGGAACCATTAATTGAGCTATGTGTAGAAAGAGGTTTGGTAATAAGTAATACATATTTTATGAAAAAGAGGATAAATAAATATACAAGGTATGATATAGCACGTATGGAAAGTAGTTTGTTGGATTATGTATTGGTTGATAAAAGGTTGATGGGTAGGCTTCAGGATGTACATGTTTATAGAGGGGCAACGGATATATCAGATCATTATTTGGTTGTAGCTACAGTTAGAGTAAAAGGTAGATGGGACAAAAAGAAAATGGCAACAGCAAGTAAGAGAGAGGTAAAAGTGTATAAACTAAGGGAGAAGGAAGTTAGGGTGAGGTATAAGCAACTATTGGCAGAAAGGTGGGCTAGTGCAAGTAGGAGTAGTAGGGGGGTTGAAGAGAGTTGCGATAGTTTTAAAAATGCAGTATTAGAATGTGGGGCAGAAGTTTGTGGCTATAGGAGGGTGGGTGCAGGAGGAAAGAGGAGTGAGTGGTGGAATGAAGAAGTAAAGGGTGTGATAAAAGAGAAAAGGTAGCTTATGAGAGGTTTTTACAAAACAGAAGTGTTAATAGAAGAGCAGAGTATATGGAGAGTAAAAGAAAGGTGAAGAGAGTGGTGAGAGAGTGCAAAAGAAGAGCAGATGAAAGAATGGGAGAGGCTCTGTCAAGAAATTTTTCTGAAAACAAGAAAAAAAATTTGGAGTGAGATAAACAAGGTAAGAAAGCCTAGGGAACGAATGGATTTGTCAGTTAAAAACAGAGTAGGGGAGTTAGTAGATGGGGAGCTGGAGGTATTGGGTAGATGGCGGGAATATTTTGAGGAACTTTTAAATGTCGATGAAAAAGGGAGGCGGTAATTTCATGTACTGGCCAGGGAGGTACAACATCGTTTAGGAGTGAAGAAGAGCAGGATGTGAGTGTGGGGGAGGTGCGTGAGGCATTATGTAGAATGGAAGGGGGTAAAGCAGCTGGAATTGACGGGATCATGACAGAAATGTTAAAAGCAGGGGGGGATATAGTGCTGGAGTGGTTGGTATTTTTGTTTAATAAATGTATGAAAGTGGGGAAGGTACCTAGGGATTGGCAGAGAGCATGTATAGTTCCTTTATATAAAGGGAAGGGGATAAAAGAGAGTGTAGAAATTATAGGGGAATAAGTTTACTGAGTATACCAGGTAAAGTGTATGGCAGGGTTATTATTGAAAGAATTAGAGGTAAGACAGAGAGTAGGATTGCAGATGAGCAAGGAGGCTTTAGAGTGGGTATGGGATGTGTAGATCAAGTGTTTACAGTGAAGCATATATATATGAACAGTATTTAGATAAAGGTAGAGACGTTTTTATTGCATTTATGGATTTAGAAAAGGCATATGATAGTGGATAGGGGAGCAATGTGGCAAATGTTGCAAGTGTATGGAATAGGTAGTAAGTTACTGAAGGCTGTAAAGAGTTTTTATGAGGATAGTGAGGCTCAGGTTAGGGTGTGTAGGAGAGAGGGAGATTACTTCCCTGTAAAAGTAGGTCTTAGACAGGGATGTGTAATGTCACCATGGTTGTTTAATATTTTTATAGATGGGTTGTAAAAGAAGTAAATGCTAGGGTGTTGGGGAGAGGGGTGGGATTAAATTATGGAGAATTAAATGCAAAATGGGAGTTGACACAGTTACTTTTTGCTGATGATACTGTGCTTATTGGAGATTCTAAAGAAAAGTTGCAAAGGTTAGTGGACGAGTTTGGGAGAGTGTGTAAAGGTAGAAAGTTAAAAGTGAACATAGATAAGAGTAAGGTGATGAGGGTATCAAACGATTTAAATAAAGAAAAATTGGATATCACATTGGAGAGAGGGATTATGGAAGAAGTAAATGTTTTCAGATATTTGGGAGTTGACGTGTCAGTGGATGGGTTTATGAGGGATGAGGTTAACCATAGAATTGATGAAGGAAAAAATGTGAGTGGTGCGTTGAGGTATCTGTGGAGACAAAAAACGTTATCCATGGAGGCAAAGAAGGGAATGTACGAAAGTATAGTGGTACCAACACTCTTATATGGGTGTGAAGCATGGGTTGCAAATGCTGCAGCGAGGAGGAGGCTGGAGGCAGTGGAGATGTCCTGTCTAAGGGCAATGTGTGGTGTAAATATTATGCAGAAAATTCGGAATGTGGAAATTAGGAGAAGGTTTGGAGTTACTAAAAGTATTTGTCAGAGGGCTGAAGAGGGGTTGTTGAGGTGGTTTGGTCATTTAGAGAGAATGGATCAAAGTAGAATGACTTGGAGAGCGTATAAATCTGTAAGGGAAGGAAGGCGGGGTAGGGGTCGTCCTAGGAAAGGTTGGAGGGAAGGGGTAAAGGAGGTTTTGTGGGCGAGGGGCTTGGACTTCCAGCAAGCATGTGTGAGCGTGTTAGGAGTGAATGGAGACGAATGGTTTTTGGGACATGACGATCTGTTGGAGTGTGAGCAGGGTAACATTTTGTGAAGGGATTCAGGGAAACCAGTTAATTGATTTAGTTGGACTTGAGTCCTGGAAATGGGAAGTACAATGCCTGCACTTTAAAGGAGGGGTCTGGGATAGTGACAGCTGGGAGGGACAATTCTCAGCTGTCGTATCTGAGCTTCTCTGCAAAGACAGTGTTTATGTATGAGTGTGGTGAAAGTGTTGAATGATGATGAAAGTATTTTCTTTTTGGGGATTTTCTTTCTTTTTGGGTCACCCTGCCTCGGTGGGAGACGGCCGACTTGTTGAAAAAAAATAAAAAATAAATCACATTTGATGAATATGTGAAATAGTTTAACTGTGAAAATAAAATTGAAAAGCTTTGAAGAAAGGCTTTGTAATGATGTTTATAAATTACATAAATTTGAGTCATTAAATATTATATTGTTCAAACCGCTGTAATGGAGATCTAGTCATATACCAAAGAATTACCTTACTTCTTCCAAGGTTTCCGTCAGATAACCTGAAAATAATTCTTCTGATTGGCACTGGAGTACCTTAGATTAGGGTTTGGATTGCTACTGGAACGTTTGGGTGCTAAGAAGATGGTTCCAATTGCTGCAGGAGTGTGTAGGTGCAGGTTTTCCTCTAAGAAAAGTTACTATTACATCGTTTAATTACTGGGTGTTAACTGAAGATTTAATTTTCTGGTCGGATTAAAACGTTCAAAGCTGCTTTTTGTTACTTAGAGTAGAGTTCGAATTGGTGTTGGGCTGTGGGAGATGCCACATTCCTAGTTTTGTGAATATAGTCACCAGCTCCTGGACCTCTATGAAGGTTGCCTTCTAACTCTTAGCTTCCTTGAACTGTAGTTTAGCATAGCTCCTCTGCCTCGAGAGGGTTAGAAGATGCAATTTAAATGCTTCTTGCAATACTGAGGTACAGGATTCTGAGGTTATGGAGTGTGTGGAATACTTTTGCTGGAATGAGCAGCGACTGAAACAAGTGTTGAGTGCAGTAGATATCCCACGTAGACTGCAGTAGGTATCCCACGTAGACTGCAGTAGATATCCCACGTAGACTGCAGTAGGTATCCCACGTAGACTCCAGTAGGTATCCCACGTAGACTGCAGTAGGTATCCCACGTAGACTGCAGTAGGTATCCCACGTAGACTCAGTAGGTATCCCACGTAGACTGCAGTAGGTATTCCACGTAGACTGCAGTAGGTATCCCACGTAGACTGCAGTAGGTATCCCACGTAGACTGCAGTAGGTATCCCACGTAGAGCGCAGCTTGTAAGTAACCTAATGATTTTGTTTTTAATATTTTTTCTTTAACGTTTCTCAATTGAAAACGTCTCGAAGAATTCAAATTTCCAACCACGGAATACTATGCGTAGGGGAGAGGTCATGCAGTCACTGACATTGGTGGTGTTATTTGGTTAATTTTATAGATCCTAATTTTTTTTTTTGGGGGGGAAGGGGGGAAGGGTTCTTGCAACAAATTAAGAAGGCCTCTTCTGATAAGCTTCAACTTCTTAACACTGGTATTTCAGGTTTACAGCAGGTTCGTTTTGATAATGGAGTGAATGAATAACAATTAGCTAGTATAGTTACAATAGTTTTGAAGTTCGCTATTTTGTATTTCAAAGTGTTATTTCATAGGTATATTTAATCTTATACTGAATCGAGTTCCAATTATTGTTTTTTTTAAGAGTGTTGAGAATAATCTTCCTTTGCTTCTTCATTCTTCATTCAGCTCTTCTGCCTCGTGAAAATTTTGTCATTAGTTTGCAATGAAGTACAGGAGGATGAAGTACAGCCATACTTTCCTCGCATGCAGATGCTGCAATTACAGAATATGTGCAAGACTTTTAGAGGAGACTGCTGTTACTGATATGGGGGATGTCTGTTGAAGCTGTGCGATGGCGGTACACCTTTCTTGGATGATTGAGGCACAGGAGGCTTGAGGTGCGAGACGCGGGGTATCTTTTTCGGATAATTAAGATGTGTGTCGTTGGAATTAAGGGATACGGATACTTTTTCATGAATCTTTGAGGTACAGGAGTTAGAGGAAGAAAGGGATAACTTTCTTGAATTTACAGAAAGACTAAAACATCTATTTCTAATATACTTTCCGACTGAACACTTCCATCTGAAGAGTATTCTTAATAGCAACATAAATCATATTCACATATAATTTTTCATATTGTTTCTGGGTTCCAATAAAAATATACATATTTTCTTTCCGGATGCTCACATAATTTTCTTTTTGTTTCAGAAAAAAAACTGAGGAACAGTAATTGAAAGTAAGTAACATACATACATTTTATTGTTAATGAAAAATTCTGTTTAGACGCACACACATGCGTCAGTGAACTGTGTCGACACGCACACTTTCTGAATATTTTTTACATAAATATATATTTATTTGTGTACATATATTTTTTCTCAATTGAATACTTGCTTACATATTGACTGTGAGGAAATGCATGCTTGTATATATACTGTATACACTGTATATGTACTGTACATACGCATGATTATATATACTGAATTGCATGAACATGCCTACTTATTGAACAGTGTGAACATGTATACATTACTTATTTATTAGTAAATACATACTTACTAAATATATGCATAGGTTCATACTTAATTACTTTGTACATAAACTAAATATATTAAAGTGTTGAACTGAATTATTTAAAAAAAACATAAAACCTAATAAATGTGTGAGTATATATATATATATATATATATATATATATATATATATATATATATATATATATATCCCATGCCTCCGGCATCCTACAATACGACTCACCGGCGTAATGCACCTTCACCCACACGGGTCATTTCCCTTCCAACTCAGGTTTACCAGACAGGTTTCGGAATAGCAGGGGATGTTGCAGCTAGCTAGCCACAAAGCCAGGGAAACAGTGCACCTAACAATGAGAGAAAACACATGTCAGGTGTGTGGGGCATATCGGGCGGCCTTATCAGTGCACACAATGGTTGTGCTGAGTCACATATGCTTCCTACAGAGAGCAGCCCACAGCCTCCACAGGCAGGGGAAAACTCCATTTGCAACCTCTTCAGTTGCGATGATCTGTTGATATTCAAATCCCCTGCCAGCAGGAACCTATCTCATAAAGTTGCTCGTTCATATGATGCAGGGAAATTCAGAGACCTTCTAGAGCAGGTAAATGGAGGTTCCACCAGCTTAGAAGCCCAAGGGACTATTAAAGCATAACGCAACTTGCTCCTGTTTGGCAACGTCTGTTTAGCAGTTCCTTCAAGAGGCAGCAAATTGTTAATATGAGCAGTCATCAGAGCAGTGCGCAACTACCCAAGAAAGAGTTAATTGTGTCCCTCTGCCCCATCATCGCAGGAATCACCGAGGCGGACCCAAGAAAAATTCCACTGGAAACGAGAAAATTTTGTGCACAGGATAGCATAAAAACTGAAGACGGCAACACAGTGGTAGAAATCGCAATAATCACAAGTGACGACGCAGCTGCTCCTAGAGATGAGGCCACAGCTCAAGTATAAAGAGTCAAGCACCCATCCAGGGGTTTGTAAAATGATATTGTCAGTTTGTAAAATGATAGTGTCATTTCCAGCACAATCTGCAGGAGGTTACACTGTAATTCGACCACAACACATCAAAGAGATGGTAAATCCAGTGTTTGGCAAAGCTACATCAGTTCTCCTTTCTGAGTTAACCTTCGTCAACAGCTGTCTGGCGGGGCGGATTCCTGAAGATATTTAACCCTTCTTTATCGGAGCTATATTATTTGCTTTGAAAGAAAGTGATGGCGGAATTAGAACCGTCGCTGTTGGTAAAACACTTCGTCTCGTTGCCAAAGCAGCAGTGAGAAACATTCGGACAGTAGCCGCCAGTTTTATCTAGGCATAACAAACGGGATTTGGGGCCTCTGAAGGCCTTGACACAGCAGCTCATGCAGCAAGGGCTTACATCAGGGACTTACCAGAAGAAAAGGCCGTAGTCATACTAGGCTTTAAGAATGCCTTAATATGGTGAAATGAGATGTGGTTTTGTCAGCAGTCTGAAAACAGTTCCCCAGTTTTTTCCTCCTTCATTTCAGCCGGCAACAGCAATACTTCAATTCTCTTATTTAGCGAGAGTGAAATCACGTCAGAGGGGGTTCAGCAGGGTGACCCACTATCCGTTTTTCTTCTGAATGGCTGTAAGTGCACTCACTTCCAGCTGGTGCAGCGAACTCAATATCTGGTACTGTGGCAATTCTGGCAGGTACAGAAGAGTCCCTGCTAGAGGACCTACAACTGGTGAAGTCACAGGGAGAATGAAGCCTTATGACTTATTCCCAATCCCTTCAAGTGTGAAATCATCACAAACCAGGAAATAATTACATCTATGGGAACAATCCTTCCTGTAGCCTCAACTACCACAAAGTCCAAGAGCATCCTATATCCTATTGGGAGCACCGCTGGGTTATCAGGCCACCGACACAGCCCTCAAAGAGAAACTGACATGAAAAGGATGGAGGAGAGAATAAGTGATCTTGATGCCCATTACGAGCTGCATCTCCTCACAAGGTGTCCAACTCTTCCTAGACTAATTTACTTCTTGAGGTGCGCACCCTCTTTCGACAACCCAACACTCAGTGAATATGACGCACTCCTAAAATCCATCTTTAGGAAGGACTGAATCTGTCACTGGAAGATCAGCAATGGGATCAAGCAACTTTTCCAGTGCGACTGGGAGGTATAGGGGTGCACAAAGCAACGCAGGTAACATTACCTGCTTTTCAGTCCTCGTTTGGCTTCCAGTGAACTAGTGAAGGAGATTGTCCCCAAATGCTTGTGAGGTGCTGTAAGAGCTCAAGATCCAAATTTCATTGAAGCAACCATGCAATAGGACAGCCTTGCAGACTCTTCAAGCCGACCTGCTCCACCCATAGAAAACAAGCAGTTCCAGTGGGACAAACCCACTGTGGAAAATTTTTGCCAACGCAGTGCTTAGCAAAACCTCAGGAAAGGACAAACTCGTCTCCCAGCGGTGAGTGCACAACCTTAAAGAGATTTTCTTTTAGCTGTTACTCGGCACTCGGCTCGACCTGCAGGACATTCGGATTGGTGTAGCTCTTCACCTATCCGTCCCGATATTCACTGAACATAGGTGCATTTTCGGCAAGGCGTCAGCTGATCAGTTTGGACTACATTGTCTCGTCTGTCATACATGAGAAGGAAAATATGCTAGACATGAGGTCACAACATCAAGCGAAGTCTTGCCTCATCCCATTGCCCAGCAGAAAGGGAACCTCAGGTACAGGTCTGACGGAAGCCAAAAGCTAGGCCTATGAATGAGCAAACTGCATCTGCCTTCAAGGGAATTTCTGAACAGAGTTTGGACTAGTCTGTCTATATGTTGTCCTGGGTCACTACATGGCCCATTAACTTATCTCTTTCCTGAAAGACTGGCATTTAGAGAGCTTAACTTTGAGATGAGCCTCAGCTAATTTTTCCAATACCTGCTGAAGTTTTACGAGATGTGAGAGCATGACTTGCGGCATCACAACATGATCATCTATATAGATTGTAGTGTATTCCTAGGAGAGTACGAAAGACTGTTTTCATCAAATGACTGAATGCTATTAGACTGCTCCTTAATGCAAAAGGCATCTGTTTGAACTGATAATGACCAGTAGGCGTAGAGAATACTGTCAATACTTTGTTCAAGACATTTCTGTCAAAATCCTTGTAAATGACCACCAAGTGTCGAAAATATTTTATTACTAATCTTCTGCAATATGTAATACGATCTGATATTGTATATGAATTCAATTTTGTGTAGTCAGTTACAGGATGCGTCCCATCCTTCACAGAGAAGTGGAATAATTAATAACTGCATAATGGAGTATCTTGATAATGAGTTCTACAGTGAAGACTGTGCATGAGGCAAACGGTATGCAGGCACGTAAATGGGTTTAGTGCCTTTGTCAAGAGGAATATGTTGATAAATAAGTGGACTCAGACCCATGGGCTCACCGTCTAGTGCTACAGCAGAGTGAGAACTTTGAGAAGCCTAGAAACTTCATCAGGATAGTCTGTGCAAGCTAGGTCACCTAATACTGGCCATGCTGGAAGATACAGTAGTAGATTCATCTTGGAGAACTTCACCTACAAGCTGGCTTGCAAGGATGGTTCAAGAGACACCCTTGATTCTGCACACATCGCAGTCAACTAGCAAATGGAATCCTACAAAAGCTTTGTTCACAAACACTGTAAATTTAGTGAGCGAGTTAGTTGACAAAGAGACATCATTCTTTGTACAGGCTCACTGAAGCAACGACACGAGTCACATAGATTTCATCAGAGATTCTGCGGTATAGTTACTATGACCACCTCGACCAGAGCAGAGGGTTGGACTGAGCGTCCCCAGACTGTTTTGTACTCGTAACTGTTCTCTATCAGTCAGGAGGTGAAGTGCAGGGATGGTCAGTACAAGAGTCCAACCATTTGGAGAATCTGCTGTCGCGGAAACCCTATGTTTCAAATGTTTCTAAACACTGAATGTACCTAGAAACTGAATGACAAATGGTGCATCGTATACGCATTTCCCACGAGGGTACATCAAAACCATTGAAATTTACTTTCCAGTCAGATAAATCTAGGCGAATTTTGAGGTATGCCACAGTCTGGGAGATCAAAAAGAATATCGCCAGGGAAGACAGCGTTATCGATCACTTGAAACTTTACCGACAACTTCACGGAATCTCAAACTAATTAACATGGCTGCAGGCAGACCAGTGTCTTGGAAGACACTTCACCGTACAATGTTTACCCCTGAACCTGAATCAGAAAGAGCTTGATAGGTTCATTACTTACATTGGAGTCTATTAATGGTACACTGTGGTTGTCATAAGGAACATCGAGACACGAGAGTCACAGCCACTGGCTCGACGCTCGGTGGTGAGGCTAGTCTTCCCTGTCAACAACGTCTGTTCACTCAGCAAGTACGTTAACACTGGTTATATCAAAGGCATTGCAGACAGGGACGGAATATTGCGATTCAAGTAAAATGATTACATCTTTGGTTTTTGGTGTGGGCGTGAATCTTTTCCTGAACTCTAGAGCTGACTGCTGCTGCGTCCATTTCGACAAGAGGATTTGCAGACTTCCAGCCACTTCATGTCACAGAGGAGTGTATCACACTCCTCTGTGACATGACCTGAAGCTTCATGGTGTATGCAATACGACTCTCTGAAAGGGTCACTGGAGCTCTTACTCATCATCTCCCAGTTTACTCCAGTTGAAGCATGTGACATCACGTTTACATTGTGGTACAGGCAGTGGTGAATGGTGAGGACTCTTAACATTTGTGTTACTACTCGTACTTGACCTATACAAAGTTTCACGAGTACGGGTGCTTTTGGCAACCGACTCTATAATGGGTGCAGCATAATTGATTGCACACTGCACATTTGACAATGTTAATGTGAGCGGGACTATGTCAAACACTCGGCACACTATGTCTTTCTCAGTGAACGACTTGAATTTATCAATGGCTTTGACTGCCCTATAATCGCTTCTTCCGAGCAGAGAGAAGAATATGAACAACTAATGGAAGCTTCATGGTTGGCTGTGTGAGCTAAAACTTTACCCAGTGTGGAACTTCGACCTCTAGAGGCACTATTTGAGACATTCTTCCTAGGAGAATCACTGTTCAAGATGGAATGAGAAAGCAAAACGTTGCATCCACTGTGTTTTAACTGCCATTTTTAGTTGATCTAGAACTTGCTAGGTAGCGTAGAGGTAGACTATATCTCACCTACCTCAGGTAGGTGAGATATACGGCCGTTGACTAGCTTCGTCTTTATTGGAATAATTTTGTTCACAGCGGGCAGTGTGAGGTGTACCGAAACCAGTCTGGGAGGGAAGCTGTTGACAGGAAGGCCTCAGGTCTATGAGTGAGAGCTAGGCATGGCTGTGTATGTCTATCTCGAGACAGTGCCCTCTGGTGGTTATTGAGGGAAACTAGGCCCACAACAGATTCGCTCCAAGAGGGGATTATGAGAAGTAGCAGTAGGCTTACTGTCTACAACTGTGCATGTTGCAAGTCATGATGCAGTCGAGCACAAGAAAAACAAAAGATAGTTGAAAATAGGCAGAAGGAAGGTTGAAGATGGTAAGCAATTTACTTTAAGTACGATGTGAAATATTAATTGGTTGTTACAATATAGTACTTTAAAAACACCGTATATATGAATAAATATTACAATCTGGAAATCAGTAGTAATACAAGCATATGCAAATGGCTCCACAACAGAAAATTCACAATTGAATACAGGTAATTACAAGAGAAAATAAGCAATAATGCTTCTGCTAGTAGCACTTGCAAAACTGAAGCAATAAAAAAAGAATTCAAAGTTACTTGGCCAGAAAAAAAAACATGTATTATGCAGACACGTGGAATCTAAAGACAGATGCAACGAAATATATTGCAGACTCATTGACACACAGCAGGAGGTTGCAGGTGAAAATAGCTGTAAACTATAATGCAAAAACAAAATAATCCACAAGTAAAGGAAAAGAAAGTGAACACTAGATATTATCAAATAAAAAATAAATGGTATATAATAAGCGAATGGAATGAGTAATTGTATACACAAAATGTAATCACTATATTATTGTTACACAAAATTCAATGCAAGCAATTTATCAAAATATAAACATGTAAAAATATATTTAATACCACACATTGACAAAACATTGCATATAAATATATGAAAACCTTCAGCAAATGACTAATACTGTGACTGGTACTGTACTCAAGAACACATGTTGCAGGATGAACAAAATGTTGTACACAGATATACAAGAAATAGCAACCATAACTAATTATTAGAGTATTGTTGTTGCCAAATTAACACTCTATAATACAGAGTTGCAATGCAGTTTCAAAGAAATGAATAATGACAAATATAATAAAATATATGGTACACAGTTTGCAGTTAACACTCGGTAAATGTAGAGATATATTAATCAACACAGCAAAAATATTTAAAGAAATGCACAGAATTTGCAATAATTTGGATCACAAGAAAAGTGTATGTATGAACCAAAAAAAAATTACAGAATATTGTTAGTAAGTTTAATAACTAAAAACCCAATTCACAAATTACTGGTACATAAAAAATGTTCTGGCAAATGGTAAATAAATCACTGGTGCAAATGCACTGTAGCTATATTGCAAAGCTGTAACATAAATTCCAAAATAGGAACAAATGTACAGAGGCGTCAAGGGATGACTAGTACTGAGAGCAAGATTCACAGCACAGGTACTGTATCACACACAAGAGCAAATAAAAACTGTCGCAAGAATACTAAAAAATGCTTAATAAAATCAGTTTTATTTAACTGTTAGAGCATAAAAATGTCAGTAAATGGACGAACGTTGTAGAAATGTTAAAAGAGCTGATGTCTGGTTGTAGGTCCTCAGTCAACAATGATGATTCAGTGGTATCATACAAGTCGCTGTTTTGTCTTGCTCTGCGCGAACACTCGTGGCGTCCTCTGATGCCAGCGCTGACTCGTGGCGTCCTCTGATGCCAGCGCTGACTCGTGGCGTCCTCTGATGCCAGCGCTGACTCGTGGCGTCCTCTGATGCCAGCGCTGGCCCAGTGTCCGTAATAAAATTTTATCACATTTTTTGCATATTCTTAGTTGAATAATATTTTTTGTCCCTTTATGATTTGTAAAAAGTATTTCTAACAATTTTAAAGAATTTATCAATTAAGTGTTTTGGGTATTTTAGATCATTAGCTACTTCAGATATTTTCAAGATTTCTTCATCTATGAACTCTGGGCTGCAAATAGGCAGATTTATTAAAAACGTGGATGAGATTTCAGAGGGTTTAACTCTATCATGATATGAAGAATAATAGTGCACATAACAACAGTTATTTGTTGTTGTTTTGTATATGTTTTTTTGCTTTTTTCTCTTATTCCTGCCTGCTCCTCTAGCTTTTGTTCCACTCTCTTCGACAGGACTGTGTCAAAAGCTTTCTTACAATCCAAGAAAATGCAATGTACCCATCCCTCTCTCTCCTGTCTTTTGTTACCTTCTCGGAGACCTCAAATAGGTCTGTAACAGGATTTTTCATTCCTAATACTGTGGTAGTTATCAAGTATGAGCTCATTCCTTTCAAGGTGCTCCACCACTCTTCTTTCTGATAATCTTATCCATGTCTTTACATACTATAAATGTCAGTGACAAGGTCTGTAGTTTAATGTTGCCTGTGTGTGTGTACTCACCTAGTTGTGGTTGCAGGGGTCGAGTCATAGCTCCTGGCCCCGCCTCTTCACTTGTCGCTACTGGGTCACACTCCCTGCGCCATGAGCTTTATCATACCTCTTCTTAAAGCTATGAATGGATCCTGCCTCCACTACATCACTTCCCAAACTATTCCACTTCCCGACCACTCTGTGACTGAAGAAATACTTCCTAACATCCCTGTGATTCATCTGAGTCTTCAACTTCCAACTGTGTCCTCTTGTTGCTGTGTCCCATCTCTGGAACATTCTGTCTCTGTCAATCTTGTCGATTCCTCTCAGTATTTTATATGTTATGTCGTCCCTGTCCCTCTTGTCCTCCAGTGTTGTCAGGTCGATTTTCCTTCACCACTCCTCATAGGACATGCCCCCTAACTCCTGCACTAGTTTTGTTGCAAACCTTTGCACTTTCTCTAATTTCGTGACGTGCTTTGCCAGGTGTGGGTTCCAAACTGGTGCTGTATACACCAATATGGGCCTGATGTACACGATGTGCAGAGTCCTAAACCACTCCTTACTGAGATGTCGGAATGTTATTCTTAGGTTTGCTAGTATCCCATATGCCGCAGCAGTTAGTTGGTTGATGTGTGCCTCAGGAGATGTGTTCGGTGTTATACCCCAAGATCCTTTTCCTTGAGTGAGGTGTGTAGTCTTTGGCCCCCTAGATTGTCTTCTTTGCCCTTCCCCTATTTTCATGACTTTGCACTTGGCGGGGTTGAACTCCAGGAACCATTTACTGGACCATGCCTGTAGCCTGTCCAGATCCCTTTGAAGTCCTGCCTCGTCCTCCTCCGATTTAATTTCCCTTATTAACTTGACATCGTCTGCAAACAGAGACACTTCTGAGTCTATTAATTACGTTATGTCATTCACATATACCAGAAACAGCACCAGCCCGATGACTGACCCCTGTGGAACCCCGCTCGTCATAGACGCCCACTCCGACACCTCATCGCGTACCATGACTCGCTGCTGCCTTCCTGTCAGGTATTCTCTGATCCATTGCAGTGCCTTACTGTTATACCTGCCTGGTCCACCAACTTTTGCACTGATCTCTTGTGTGGAACTGTGTCAAAAGCCTTCTTACAGTCCAAGAAAAGGCAATCTACCCACCCCTCTCTCTCTCTTGTCTTACTGCTGGCACCGTGTATGTGTGTGCGTGTGTGTGTGTGTGCGTGCGTGTGTGTTTGTGTGTGTGTGTGTGTATGTATGTATGTGTGCGCGAGAGAGAGAGAGAGAGAGAGAGAGAGAGGAGAGAGAGAGAGAGAAAGGGAAAGGAAGGTGGAAAGGAAAGTAAACCAAAAGTTGCTGGTGAATAAATTTGGGAGATTCATTCAGCTGACCCACGCACCATGGGTTAGCAATAACAAGGTGGTGGTGGTATAATGAAAAATTGAATTATGCAAGTATAAATCAAATTTTAATTCAAGGAAAGAAGCCACACATACACACACTCACAAGAGCACTCACGCAAACACTCACAAGAGCACTCACGCAAACACTCACAAGACCACTCACGCAAACACTCATAAGAGCACTCACGCAAACACTCACAAGAGCACTCACGCAAACACTCACAAGAGCACTCACGCAAACACTCACAAGAGCACTCACGCAAACACTCACAAGACCACTCACGCAAACACTCACGAACATACGAACCCTCATGCGCATATAACGTGCTCACGCACGCATGTACACACAGGCACACGAACAATCATGCATATACACATTTGTTAAACACTCAAAAACAGGCACAAGAACACCCATTAATACACACATGCAAATACAGGCTCAAAAATACTCCAACTTACGAACTTATGGTCACTCTAAAAAAAACATTTACTCATAAATACACTTATACTCACGCACTCAGTCACCACACTCACACACACTAATTTATGTTAAATGAAATCCTATCAGTCTTGCTTCAAGGTACAGTATTTATTATGCTTTAATTATTTCACTCTTAAGTTTATTTACTGCGTTTTATCATTTAGTTTCGTTTATTTGCGTAATTTTTAGGGGTGAGGGTGGGGGGGGGGAGTTGATCATTTGTTCCGCTGAAAAATAACAATAAAATATAATTTAATTTAATGAAGTAGAAGGAATTTAAATTTCAATGTTTATTAATTGAAGTTTATATATTTAGTTTCAATAAACAATTTATGATGCAGTGTTGAGACATGCTAATTTTTTGGACGAGTAATATGGTAAAATAAATAATTGAAGTTCACATTCAAAACGTATATAAAGCCAGTTAATGTGTGCTCTTGTTTACATCGTTCTATATTACGCCTTAAGAGTGTAAACCTTCGATCTCCTTAAAGTTATTGAACGCTTGTCCTGTTAGGAGCCCACAGTTCATGGACGATTAAACATTGTATATATATATATATATATATATATATATATATATATATATATATATATATATGCAAAAAGATCACAGTAAACAGGTGATATCAAAATAGCAAACAACCACTATGAAAAATAGAAGAATTCCAAGCGCTTTCGTGACTACTCCTTGATAATGTGAGTAGTCACGAAAGCGCTTGGAATTCTTCTATTTTTTCATAGTGGTTGTTTTATATATATATATATATATATATATATATATATATATATATATATATATATATATATATATATATATATATATGTTAGAATCTTATGTCAAGGTGTTGAAGAGTGAAGTTCAACTTCTCAAGGATGAAAATCAATAAACTGACATTCGCCTGAATAAGTATAGCCATAAATGTTTAGTGGTTAATTAGTGAAGGGAAACAGATTATCAGCAGTGAGAAGAAGATTGGCTGCTGTTAGAAGAGGGTAGAAGTTTCCAGTAAAGGAAGGAACATCAAAGTAAGAAAAGTTAAACAGAAGATTTGAACGTAGGAAATCGCTTCTTTGTTCTCTAGGACAAATGTACTTCAATGGTCAGTGAGGATGAAGGCACCACTAACTACTCTGCTAATAAAGGTAGGAATATCCTTATGGTCGAAGACTCACAAGAAAGATATAATGACCGTTTTCTTTTTGTACCAGAGATAGGAAGTTGAGACAGAGTGTATTTCCCAGGAGCTGTTGTTGGTGACAGTCAACGAGCTGGATAATTGTAATAATTTTGGTAGGATTGCCGACAATATATTAGGTAAAAGGAGACATTTGCAACTAATAAGACATTTTATTATGGCAACGATTCGCTCTCCAGATTTGTCAAACTGTTATACACAATACAGCAATAGAGAGGATATATATATGTAGCAGAGTGAGATGTAAAAGCATAATGTAATTGTTGAAGGTAGAAGTAGTAGTACTAATACTACTAGTACTACTACTACTACTACCTACAACAATTATATCACATGACTACCACGATGCTACCAGTACTAGTACTGGTAGCATGGTGGTAGCTGTGATGGCGGGGGTTATTGTCTTGAGGATAATTCTTGTTAATACTTCAGAGATAACGAAGCTGCCTTTATTCTTTTTTGTGTTGTGTAAGAAATGGCGATTAAGGATGATTCAAGGCATTTATGTCTGCGGAAATTGGGTTCTTTAATCACAAGTCAGGTGGTTCGCAGAATTCTGGTGTTGAACGCTGACGTTCTTTAAGTTATCTTCCCCATTTGTATTAATGTGTTCACTGAGGTGTGTTTCGAGGTTTCTTGCTGTTTCCCCAACATACATTCAGCCACAGCCTCCACAGGAAAAGTGTTTACCACAGCATTCGCTGGTACAAGGTTTATCAATTTTGTCCTAGTCAGGACTTTTATGGTTGCGGTGGCGACTCTGTTAGCTTGAACCAGTACTTCACAGACATTCAGTTCAACCTGGCTGTGCTAAAACATTGTTAGGAGTGGTATAAGTGCATGGAGAACTGATGATATGAAGGGCACTTTCCTTGCAGCCCCTGATGAAAAAGGAAGGAAAATATAACTGAGGGAAGGTTTTGTGTATGTAAACTCCTCGCCAAGAAACTCTGAACTGCAAACTAGGAATGCTCTTAGGAAATATCAGATCATGATGCTTTTTTTTCGTCCTAATATCTTGACTGTAATTGAAGTTTGAGAGATCGTTTTTGTTTGTATGTTCCTGTAAACTTGAAACAATAGAGTTTTACCTACTTTGTGAAAGAGGACGTCTGGAAAAGAGAACATGTCATTGGACTTTTCTTTAACTGTAAACTGTATAGTCGGTTCAACTACGTTGAGGCTTCCGCGAAGACTCCACATGTCAAAACATTTGGGAGTTATTTTGAGGGCGTAACCATGTGATGTTGAGGAAGGCGAAGCGTTCAGCTTCTAGTCTAGTTAGCTAAGACGGCGCTGATGGGAGAGTCCATTCCCATTTCACCGAGATTGTTTGTTGAGTCTGTTATTAAAAGAAATGCAATTTAACTTAATACACAGTTTAATCAGGTCAGCGAAATCTGTGGGAGGTAGTAGAAGGTTAGGGTCCTGAGGAAGTCAGTGCCTTTGTGGTAAGGATGCAGAGAAGATCAGTGCCTTGTGTGCCAAGTACCTAGCTAATAGGGAAGTAACGTTCAAACTACTTATTTTTTTTTGTTTTTGGATATAGAAGTTTCTAATTCGGTTGAAGAGGTCTCCTGAAAACTATAGATGAGCGGGGTTTGATGGTCCTTAGAAGGCAGGAAAGATATACCAAGAACTCCAGCTAATTTGTGTGGTGCACTGACTCTACCTGACGGTATTGGTCTAAGAGGAATATAGTATAACGTCGCTCTCCAGGGAGAGTTTTTCACCTCGTTGGTATAAATTCTGAGCCACATCACTAGGTGTCACTTCAACTGGTGCATGATAAATGTGTGGAAATGCACTTTAAATAAACTGCACTTACCTAAAGGACATTAAAATACAGCCCTGTTAACAATATAATACTGCAAATAATTAATAATGTTTTTGCTGTCAAAGTTCCATTATGATATTAATATTGGAAACGTTCTCCAGTTCTATTTATAACAATGATTATGATTAAAGTGCATATTATGTTTAAAAATTCATGTGTACATTTTGTGTTCTTGTGCTTAAATATTATTACAATTTTAATATTTTATTGTATGAATAAAGTGTGTCAACAGCATATCTGTCAAAAAGTCTTATATTTAGTATATAACACTGCGACTAGCCAAGTAGTCGAACCCATGCTGCTTTGGCTCGCCTCATGGTGAGCAAAAGACAGATGACACTCTAGTTCACGGGACCACATAATTCTCAAGAATGACGCATCCAGCCAAGCTGGATGTTTTACCGTCATCCGATAACATACGGTGGTGTGGATGCCTCTGAGCTAATTTCATTCTACTCCCTGCGTGGTGTACTAGCCCAACGAGCAGTATTTTATATTGTACCCACGAACGAGTGGTATTGATCAATAACAACACTGCGACTAGCCAAGGAGTCTTGTTATTGATCAATACCACTCGTTCGTTGGTACACTAATATAAAATACTGCTCGTTGAGCTAGTACACTAAACAGGGAGTAGAATGAAATTAGCTCAGAGGCATCCACACCACCGTATGTTATCGGATGACGGTAAAACATCCAGCTTGGCTGATGCGTCATTCTTGAGACTTGTGTGATCCCGTGTTCTAGAGCGTCATCTGTCTTTCCCTCACCATGTGGCGGGCCAAAGCAGCATGGGTTCGATCCTTGGTAGTCGCAGTGTTGTTATTGATCAATACCACTCGTTCGTGGGTACTAATAATAATAATAATAATAATATATATATATATATATATATATATATATATATATATATATATATATATATATATATATATATATATATATGCTTCAAAGTATGCAGTACTATAGCCAATCAGCCTGATCCCAGATCAGACTAAGTGGCTAAAGTACTGCACACTTTGATGCGCAGTGTGCAATTTTGAATCCTGTTAGAGAGAGAGAGAGAGAGAGAGAGAGAGATAGAGAGAGAGAGAGAGAGAGAGAGAGAGAGAGAATCATGTTTGTAAATAATTGTGCCCATTTGCGAATTGTTAAGCATAGTGTTTTGAGCCAAAAGCAACTGACAAGGTGGGAGTTGTCACGGTGGCTTCTGGGAGATTATGAAGAGAAGTTGTCGAGGTTGATGGACGAGTTTGGGATTAGATTTTGCCACCGAAGTTGCTAGTTTATTGTACATCCAATATCCATCTTGTGGACGGAAGCGCAAGAGCATATGGATACACAAAAGGCTTAGCAACTAATCCCCAAAGGGGTTAACAGCAGTACATCTGGATTTATGTCTACAGTTCACTTATGTGACATGTCAAGATCTCTTATTAATAAAAATAAGATACCAAGCTTATTTTTATTAATAAGAGATCTTGACATGTCACATAAGGCATTATGCTGTCTATCTCTATATTCGTCAATAGGCGAACAGTGAAGCACATAGTGTTCAAGATAGTGAGCATTAGGCTTGACTCACTGCATATGGTTTGATAATCATGTGTCTCTGATAAACCCACATTACAAGTGGGTTATAGATCAAGTCAGGCTTCTAATTGAATTCCTATAACATTCAGCTTCATTATTTACCTTTCTCCTCAAATTATTTGTAACGCTAGACACAGATTCACCAAAGTTATATTTTACATTCTGCTTCAGGGCACTTTTCTTGGCTAACGTGTCAACTTGTGAAGGAGTAATCCAGTGAGTGATGGTATCAATAACAATTGTACATTAATTGTTTATTCTTGGATTTTTGAGTATCTGTACCTGGTTTCTCCATTGGGCATGTTAGTCATTATGTGAGTCAAGAGCCTTCAGTGATGACATACAATGTATAATAATTATAGAGTCAAGTTCTGTATAAGAAGTTAGCTTTAGCGCCATTAGGATGGCAAACAATTCAGTTTGCAGTGTAGACAACCAGTCGTTAATCGTATCCTAACTCAACAAAGTTCCTATTGTTCTCAACTAGGGAGGCGGTAACAAGAGCAGATGCAGCCCTGCCAGTAGACTCTTGCTTAGATCTATCAGTCTACATAACTTTCTTCCTAAGCAGTTGCTTTACCGGTTATTTAATTAATTAATTACTAGTGATGAGGGGCTTGCAGGTATGTAATACTAAATGAACACATATTCCATCTAGGGGTGAAAGGCTCTTGTTGTGTACAGTGATACAGTTCGCTCAAGTTAAAATACTTAATATAATTGTATTTCTCAGCCCATTTATATCTGTGTATTTACTTAGAGATTTAGTAAAATTTATAGTGACAGTGTCTGGTTTGGGAGGGTATGTAAAAGAAGGAAACTAAAAATAAACATAGAAAAGAGCAAGGTAATGAGGATAACAAAAAAATTAGGTAATGTAAGATTGGATAATTGATTGCAGGGAGTATAGAAGAAGTGACTGTATTCGGATATTTTGGAGTGCATTTGTCGGCGTGTGGGTCTGTGAAGGATTAAGTGAATTCATAGAATTGATGAAGAGAAAAAGGTTAATGGTGCACTGAGGAGTCTGTGGAGAATAAGAACGTTATCTATGGAAGCGAAGAGGGAAATGTATGAAAGTATGGTGCTACCAATGCTCTTAAATGAGTGTGAAGCATCGGTGGTGAATGTTGCACTGGCGTCATACCTTGGAGAGTAGAAAGTGCGGGTTTCTAAAAGTACTATGCAGAGAGCTGAGCAGGGGTTGTTGAGGTGGCTCGGACATTTAGAGAGGATGGAACAAAATAGAATGACCTGGAGGGCGTTTAAATCTGAAGTTGAGGGACGACAGGGTTAGGGTAGTCCTAGGGTAAGTTGGATGAAGGAGGTAAATGAGGTTTTGTGCACAAGGGACTTAGACTTTCAGTATGGGTGCCTGAGAGTCTTAGGAGCGAGTGGACGCAAATGTTTTTTATGACTAACGTTCTGCTGTAGTGTGAGCAGAATAACACTTACGAAGAGATTCAAGGAAACTGGTTAGTTGAACTCGAGTCCTGGAAATGGAAAATACAGTGTCTGTGCTCTGAAGGAGTGTAGATATGTTGCATTTTTTTAACTGTATTATAAGCACGTCTCTGGCAGTGATGGAGTGAGTCATGAAAATGCTTCGTCTATTTCGGGTCACTCTGCCTTGGTGGGACACAGCCCATGTTATATATATATATATATATATATATATATATATATATATATATATATATATATATATTGCAAATAATCGCAGACAGGCGATCGTAACAATGCAAGACAAGCCACACGGGGGGTGGAAATCTTTAGCTCAAGTACTTTCACACTTTTCAGTGCGTCATCAGGAGCTATGCAATGTTGCAAGGCAACAACTGAAAGAATGAGGGGAAGTTTTTTTTCTCAGAGTAGTGCAGCTGATGACAACCAGTAGCACTGGCCTGTTGCAACTCGAAAAGTCGAATTCTCGCTCTCTGACTCGTGCCTCCTCATTCCTCTTGTTTACAACCCTCTAGGCTGCATCAAGAGAACTTCAGTACTTTTTCTAAACTCTGTCCGAACTCTGATCTTATTTGTGGGTAAAAAGAATCACTAGTGCCTACCGCATGGTAACATTGCTGGCGAAGGTACAGGTCTACGCATCAACTGAATCGTTAACAGTATTTCGTATTATCGTATGTTTTGTCTTTTATCCACTCGTCAACTTAATGGTTGAACGTCTTCTTCCTTTCCTTGGCTATTTTTTTTTCCTGCTAAACGCCATCACTTTAATTTTCAAGACTTTATCGAACGTGTTCGGCCATATCTGACCTGCTAGATGCAACATCATGACGTTGAATCTCTCTTTACTAATTCTCTTAATAATGAACAAAGTTTTGACAGAGTGAGGGTCCGTGAGTTACTTTTTCATCTCCTAATACCCAGTGAAATCTTTCTTGATTTTATTCGCCTTTGTGTGGCCTATTTTTAATAATACTAATAATATCTTTATTTACTACAAGTACATGTACATGGTATACAGGCCTAGCTGACATCAGTGACATACTACTATATAGAAAGTCCCTTGTTATGCTGAGCATTTCGGGCAGATTAGGTCAGTGTCCTAGGATGCGACTCTCACCAGTCGACTAACACCCAGGTACCTATTTTACTGATGGGGAACATAGACAACAGGTGTAAAGAAACACGCCCAATGTTTCTGCTCTGGCTGGGAATCGAACCCAGGCCCTCGCCGTGTGAAGCGAGAGCTTTAGCCACCAGACCTCTTGTGTCCCATGTCCTTGTTTATCTTTACAAGGAGTATATCAGACCTGAGATACATCATCCAAGTGGGGAATGTTCTCTTTGGCTTCGAATTGCAGACGTCTTTGCTCTGTGGCTCCATGTCTCAAGTTTCTTACTGTCAGGGATTTGAGCAACTCCCTGTTATGAAAAATACGTTACAAGAAAAATAAGAAACAATTGTAATAAAAAGGTTAATGATTAGAAATATCTAGATATAACTTAATTAATATAAATAAACAATGCGACTTATAGCCAGGATGGTACTTATTTTTGAGCCTGAAGGCTTAGTATAGCTAAGTGACATTGAGGTGTAGCAAGGTTGAGTGGACACTGGCGGTATGCGTCGCCGGGAAGGTGACCAGCTGAGTGCTGACAGTGGCTTGCTAGAGGCTGACGGCAACAAGTACTGACAGTGGCTTGCTAGAGGCTGACGGCTGCAAGTGCTGACAGTGGCTTGCTAGAGGCTGACGGCAACAAGTACTGACAGTGGCTTGCTAGAGGCTGACGGCTACATGTACTGACAGTGGCTTGCTAGAGGCTGACGGCTACATGTACTGACAGTGGCTTGCTAGAGGCTGACGGCTACATGTACTGACAGTGGCTTGCTAGAGGCTGACGGCTACAAATGCTGAATATCAACTGAATCACCTTAATGTAGGGTCATTTACAGTCACCTGTTAATATACAAATAACCCAACAATGTAGACTTACCCGAACAGGTGGGAATACTACGTATTGATGTGGATTGTACCTGACGTCCAGCATACCAAATTAGTTATCTAGATGGCGTGGCAGGCGGCAAAAATTTCCATCACTCTGGTAAACTCTATAGCAACGACACTTCCTAATTTATTTACATAAATTATTATCACTTGGTCCTTCTTCCTGACACTTCCAACCTTTTTATGATGCTCTTAACGATCTTGCTCCTTATATTAAGCTCTAAGCTTATATCAAGCTCTAAGCTTATATCAAGCTCTAAGCTTATATCAAGCTCTAAGCTTATATCAAGATCTAAGCTTGTATCAAGCTCTAAGCTTATTTCCTAAATGGTCAAGTTCACCGCTGTATGGCACTTTTATTTTTTATTTTTCCTTTAACCGATGCACCTTGCTTCTGATGCACCTTGCTTCTGATGCACCTTGCTTCTGATGCACCTTGCTTCTGATGCACCTTGCTTCTTTTGTCAAAGTTTTTTCTTGTTTCTCTGTCTTTTGCATACGTGAAGATATTTTACATATGTTTCTTCCACCTGCTGTCTGGCGCTTGAGCGTGCGTGTGCGTGTGTTTGTGTGTGTGTGTGTGTGTGTGTGTGTGTGTGTGTGTGTGTGTGTGTGTGTGTGTGTGTGTGTGTGTGCGCGCGCGCGCGCGCGCGTTCTTGCCTCAGGTATGGGTCAGTACCGATCCTACCACAAAGTCTGACTGGGCCGATATTATTTCAGACCCCAACAACAAATTACTGCTGACCAAAATAGAGTGAAATATCCCTTTTTGTCTTCTCTTCGTTGGTCAAAATTCGTTCTCGCCACTTTCATGCCAGATTTACATTTCCTCCCCAATTACGCGCAGAAAAAGTACCTTCAATTTCCGAGTTAGCAAACACTGGCCACTTTTTAAGATTTTGACAAGTCATAAACACCATCGCGTGCCTCACTCTCCTAATTTTTCGTGACCGTTTTTCATGCGCCTCACGAAGTTGTACTTTAAAATATTTTTCTTATTCGTGTTCCTTCACTTAAATCACTCATTAGTATATTTAATTTGAATGCAAATTACTTGTTTTATATATGTATTTCCTTAGATTAGAGACATTAAGAACTATGATGGGCAGCACTTCATAGAGGAAACGTCTATTACCGTTGGAAAAATAAACACATAAGCAGTATAATGTGATCTTTTATTGACAACGTTTCGCCCACGCAGTGGGCTTTATCGAGTCACAAACAGATCTACCTGGGTAAATAGTACCCTGGTGCTCCTCCCCCCTCGTCCTATGCTGCTCTCCCACCTCGCATCAGACACCAGTTCTCCATATTATAAAGCGTTTACATACACCATTGTCTGTATAATGTAGTTAGTCACTAATGCATTGAAGCTTGATACTGATTATAATAAGTAGTATATTTTAATAATTAAATAAATCGATCAATTGGTGGCCTAAATATTGAAAGACTACTTACTCACAAGTCTGTGAGAACACTGACCCAGTTGACCTTTAGACAGAGTCTTTGTTTAATGTTTGGTTTAAGTTATTAATTATATTGTGCTGCTGAATATACATTATTTTAGCTGAGTGTTGTATGCTTATTGAGACTAACAAATTATAATTAATATGACTAATGATTTTGAGCTTCACGAGCACATATATGTTCAAATATTTAATAATCTAGACAACTAATAAAGAGCTTTTATAATATAATACACTGAGTAATTAAATTTTTCGTTGCTCACTAATTGTGCGTAGTGAATACCAATGATACTTTCACCCCGACTCGCGAAATCATTATAACAAGATTGTAAACAATCACAGCATGATTGTTGCTCGAATCCATGATTTCGAATCCCACCAGTTCTGTGATTTATACTTTCACCCTCTACACCTACTCAGAGCCCATCTACATTCCCAATTTACACACATTCTCAGCCACTCTATATAATTTTACACTTTTCACATACTCCCATCCCTTTTACATACTCTCACCCTCTACACATATTCCCACTTCCTCTACATACCTTCACCTTCAACAAATATTCACATCTAATTTACATATACTTCAACCCCTCCACACAATTTCTTCTAAACATACTTTCACCCTTTCTATAAACTTTCACACACTACATCTGCCTTTGTCCCCTCTACATACTTTCCATCTCTTACATATTCTCACTCCGTCTGAATTGTCTGACCACTTTAACATGCTCCCACATCCTTCGTCTATTCTTATCCTCTCCACATTCTGCCTCCTGCTACACATGATCTCTCCCCATGAGTGATAAATGGTTTTGAAAACCGACGAGATGGAGATTGAGACACTTATGCAACATATGGGTATTTTTATTAAGGAAACGTTTCGCCACACAGTGGCTTCATCAGTCCAATACAAAGCAGAAAGTTGTAAGGAAAGGAGGAGTTTGAGGTAATCAGTCCCTCAGCCTGGAGTCGATGTGTTCAAGCCATCAATCTTGTAGAAAGTACAGCATAGGGCCGTAGAGGCGAAGCAGGAGGAGGCGGGGTCATAGTGGTACCATCCACTAGTCGAAGAAGGTCTTCATCCAAAGGTTGGACAAGTGTTGAAGAATTTCTTGTATCAAGATCCCATGATGTTGCAATGTCTGACAGTGATAAATAATAAAGATTCCCATATGTTGCATAGGTGTCTCAATCTCCAACTCGTCGGTTTTCAAAACCATTTATCACATCTGTCAGACACTGAAACACCATGGGATCTTGATACAAGAAATTCTTCAACACTTGTCCAACCTTTGGACGAAGACCTACTTAGACTAGTGGATGGTGCCACTATGACCCCGCCTCCTGCTGCTTCGCCTCACCTGACTACAGTATATAAGCAACTTCTACGTCCCTATGCTGTACTTTCTACAAGATTGATGGCTTGAACACATCGACTCCAGGCTGAGGGACTCATTACCTCAAACTCCTCCTCTCCTTACACCTTTCTGCTTTGTATTGGACTGATGAAGCCACTGTGTGGCGAAACGTTTCCTTAATAAAGATTCCCATATGTTGCATAAGTGTCTTAATCTCCATCTCTCCCCATCATGAGCTCCCAACTCTTCTACATACTCCACACTACGTATTTCTAACCTTTCCACATACCACTTTTCCCTCTACAGTCTTTCCCTAATTCCACCTTTCTAGTCCTCTTCACTTGCTGTCACTCCTCCACCCACCTCCTCTCTTCATACTTGCCTACTACATGAGAGAAAGTGAAAAGGTTTGCAACAAGACTAGTCCCGGAGCTAAGAGGCTATGAGGAGAGGTTAAGGGAAATCGGCCTGACGACACTGGAGGACAGGAGAGATAGGGAAATATGATAACGACATATAAAATACTGAGAGGAATCGACAAGGTGGACAGAGACAGGATGTTCCAGAGATGGGGCAGAGCAACAAGGTGTCACAGTTGGAAGTTGAAAACTCAGATGAATCATAGGGATGTTAGGAAGTATTTCTTCAAAGAGTTGTCAGGAAGTGGAATAGTCTTGGAAGTGATGTAGTGGAGAGGATCCACACATACTTTTAAGAAGAGGTATGATAAAGCTCATGGAGCAGGAAGAGTGACGTAGTAGCGACCAGTGAAGAGGTGGGGCCGGGTGCTATGACTCGACCCCTGCAACCACAATTAGGTGAGTACATTTACAGCCTTCACGCATCCATCACACTTGTACTCTCACCTGCTCCACATAGTACCTGTCTTCCTTCACTTGTGTAACTCACAATACAAGACATTTTTTTATTAACACATCGGCCGATTCCCACCAAGGCAGGGTGGCCCAAAAAAGAAAAACTTCCACCATCATTCACTCCATCACTGTCTTACCAGAGTCGTGCTTTACACTACAGTCATAAAACAGCAACATTAACATCCCTCCTTCAGAGTGCAGACACTGTATTTCCCATCTCCAGGACTCAAATCCGGCCTGCCGGTTTCCCTGAATCCCTTCTTAAAGGTTACTTTGCTCACACTAAAACAGCACGTCAAGTATTAAAAACCATTTGTCTTCTTTCACTCCTATCAAATACGCTCACGCACCCTTTCTGGAAGTCAAAGCCCCTCTCACACAAAACCCCCTTTACCCCCTCCCTCCAACCTTTCCTAGGCCGACCTGTACCCCACCTTCCCTCTACTACAGATCTATACACTCTCGAAGTCATTCCATGTTGTTCCATCCTCTCTACATGTCCGAACCATCTCAACAACCCCTCCTCAGCCCTCTGGATAAGATATTTTAATGCTTAATAAATCCTTGAAACATTCTTTCCCTCCTACCAATTAGTCTTATCATCAATAATTTTAATCTTATAAACATTTCCTCCTCATTGAAACACTCTGCTAACACAGTGTTAACTATTTTTCTGCTCACTTCTCGTTATGTAACACCGTCTGGCTAACAAATCTCTCCCATAACTGCCTATTTTCTAACACCTTACAATTACCTCCCTTCTCTTTTTGCTGGTTTTGTACATCTCAGACAGAATTTTTGTATTTTCTTCCTTATATTCCTTCCACAGATTGTTCGTCTTTCGTTCCTGTTTCGTCTTAGTATGTTAATACCTGATTTTTTCCCCTCACATTTCTCTGTCTGTCTGTGTCTCTCCTCTCTCTGTCTCTCTCTCTCTCTGCCTCTCTCTCTGTCTCTGTCTCTCTCTCTCGCCCCCTGTGACTCAGTTAAGCTCTTGAATATATAGCTACAACTCAAGTAATTTTAGCTTGGCTTGGTGATGTATAGCAGAACATTAAAGTGACTGAGTACGCTGCTATGCTGTTATCATGCTTAATGAATACGCATGAGGCACTGTTATCATATCACCTATTGTAATAAGTCACCAGAAGCTTGCGTATTTTGACGCCTCACAAACATCTTACCTTTTCCCACAAATTTACGTTCTTTACAATTTAACATTCTAAAAAAATATTTGCGATTTTTTATGTCCTGCATTCTTAGTGTCCCATTAAAGTTTTCCAGACTTGAATAGTGTCCCTTCCAGTAGCAGTGCTGACATACTGTAATGATCACATTTCCTGTGCTGGAACAGTGTTACATTCAGTGTCAGGTCTGGAACAGTGTCAGCTCATATTGCCAATACAGGAATAGTACAGGCAAAGTATCCACTAAATTGTGTTTCTGGAGGGTTGAGTTTAAGGTTTTGACTGTACCTCTTAAAATGTTGGTCGGCATTAACTGATAGCGCATCTTGGGCTCTATCATGCTTATTCTAATTTGTTTACGGAGTTGGCCTCCACACCTTCCTTACTAATATCCTTCCATTGTTTATCACCCTAAGACTGGAAGAATCTTTTATTAACGACTTTGTAGTTTCTCAGTGTACCTCGCATTTCAAAGAGTTTGTTTCTGTTTGCTCTATTATATCTCCCATGTTCACTCGATAGTTGCTAGATTTAATTCTTTATGCTTATCCTTATAGTAGAACCTCCTTTGCTCTGAAACAGTCGTAGTTAAGTGAATCAGTATTTTATCCAGTTTAAAACATGTTTTTCCTGGTGAAATCTCCCTGCTGGCGCTGTGTATTCTATAACAAGTCTGATATGTACCATGTAAAAGTTCCGAAAAATATTTTGATGTGTCGAAATGCAGTACTAAACTTTCCTTGTATACGATATTGGTTTTCTGTGCTTAATACGCTATTTTGGTCAGTGTAATGAAAGCTTCCAGGTCCTCTACTTTCTTTTCTGTAACGTTTATCATCTTTGAACACTAAAATCTTTCTTGTCTTCTGTCACCAAGTACTATTTGCCCGACTTCTCATTTGCCTGGATTAAACTTCAGCAGCCACTTGTTTTATTACTACAACCTGTACAAATCTTCTTGTAATCTATCCAAGTATTCTCCTACCCTATCTAGGTATTTTCCTAGCATGAAAAAGTCTTCTCGTAGTCTGAAAAAGTCTTCTCGTAGTCTGAAAAAGTCTTCTCGTAGTCTGAAAAAGTCTTCTCGTATCTTTAAAAGTCTTCTTGCAGACTGGCCAGATCTTCTCGAAGCTTGTCCAAGTCTACTCGCATCCTTTCCACGTCTTGTCATAGCCTATCCTTGTCTCCTTCGTAGCTTCTCCAAGTGTTTTTGCAACCTGATAATGTCTTCTTGTGGCATGGCGAAGATATTTTCTAGCCTGGCTAAGCTTTCTTGTAGCTTGTCTCCACCCTTTAGCTTTTTTATTATTCTCATTAATTTCAGCAAACATCGGTACATAAATTTTATTCTCCCCTTGCTGATAATATACGAGAATAATAAGGTTGGGGAGAGGGGGTAAAGGAGGTTTTGTGTGTGAGGGGTTTGGATTTCCAGCGGATGTGCGTGAGGGTGTTAGAATGTGGGTGAGGGTGTTAAAATGTGCGTGAGGGTGTTAGAATGTGCGTAAGGGTGTTAGAATGTGCGTGAGGGTGTTAGAATGTGCGTGAGTGTGTTAAAATGTGCGTGAGGGTATTAGGTGAGAAGTACAGTGCCTGAGCTCTGAAGAAGGGGTTGAGGGTCTCACATAGCATCACCACTGACTGCTTCCTCCCACATTTAGTCTCTGTCTGAAGAAACTATCAAATGAGCACGATGAGGGCTATTTGAAGTATTATCTTGCTGCTATGGATCTTTAATGTTGCTAGTGCTTGCATTTGCTACTCCCTCGAGCCTGGCAGTGGCACCACCTCATGGGTGTGTTGCCCAAATTAATGCTACTTTATTGGATAAGAGATGTAATCGGCAATAATTAAACAAGATTAACGTTCATTATATAAGAATAGTTCTGATTTATTTAAACTCATTTCCTTTATAGTTGAAGGTATTACACATAATATGATGCTGGATTCCTATCTGAACTCACTGGACTCTCGTAAATGAAGTTCTGACCCACCTAAGAGTTAGGTGGGTCAGCCTCTAAATATAGGATGGTTTCCCACTTTCCTCTTCCCCTAGACCCATTTTCTTTTAGGCGATGAAAGAAAATTTTCTACTGATAGATGCCAGATACTTTTGGGATCAAAATATATTAGTCTTTTATGAAACGGTATGGAGTCTGACGGCATGTTGGTGAAAATTGACATTAAACTAATATTGTGGTCGCTACGTCATTACTATATATTCACTGCTGCTGGGCTTTGTAAACCCTTTTTGTTCTACAGTTTTAATATTCTGACTTCATTTTTCTGGCAATGGACTCTGGTTGCCTGCCGCCGTTTACCTTACTCAAACTAGAGCTGTTAAGGGAAATCGACCTGACCACACTGGACATGATAACGACATATAAAATACTGAGAGGAATTGACAAGGTGGACAGAGACAATGTTCCAGAGATGGGACACAGCAACAAGGGGACACAGTTGGAAGTTGAAGACTCAGATGAATCACAGAGATGTTAGGAAGTATTTCTTCAGTCACAGAGTGGTCGGGAAGTGGAATAGTTTGGGGAGCGATGTAGTGGAGGCAGGTTCCATACATAGCTTTAAGAAGAGGTATGATAAAGCTCATGGCGCAGAGAGAGTGACCCAGTAGCGGCCAGTGAAGAGGCGGGGCCAGGAGCTATGAATCGACCCCTGCAACCACAACTAGGTGAGTACACACACACACACAAAAAAAAAAAAAAAAAGCCCAGGATACGGGCCCTAGAATATAAGGTAAAATAGCTGAAGCGAGTTACAGGGATATTAGCCAGAGGAGACATGGCATCTGAAAGTTCTCCCCTATTAAACCAGGAGCCCTATCAGTCCACCAAGCAAGGCCGAGGAATGTAGGGGGAGAGTTGTTAGGAGCAGGGATAGTAGTAAGTGAGGGGGGGGAGAAGGTAACAGGTCCCATGCAGAGGCACGACCAGGAAAAAAATAAAGGATACAATAGCTATGTACAACCAGGACCCAGAGACAAAGAGGGAAAGGCAATGGGAGGAGGAGAGGAAGAAGTCAGTGTTTATATATGGGCTTCAGGGGAGCGAAGGGAGGACACATAATGAAAGACGGCAGAAAGAAAAACAGGAAATTCAAAACATCATCAAAGAAATAGGCGAGGAGGACATGACTGAGATAGTTAATTTTCAGAGAATAGGAGGATACATGAAAGAGAGAAATCGGGCAGAGCAACAAGCGCAAGCACACACACAACCACCCTCAGAACCCACAGCCAAACATGCTATCCCAACACAAACCACAATCCACACTTACAGCCCCCACCCCACACTATGTTGTAGAATCCCACACCACACTGCCAGGTCCCCCACCCTCACAGACCCCCAGAACACAAAATTGGAGAGGAAACTGAAGGTATGGTACACCAACGATGATGGAATAATGAATAAGTGGGAAGAGTGGCATGAAAGACTCAGAGGCATCACCGGATATCATAGCTCTCACAGATACCAAGCTCACAGGAATGATAACAGATGCCATCTTTCCAGCGGGATATCAGATCTTGAGGAAAAACAGAGGGAGTGGAGGAGTGGCACTGCCCATCAAAAACCAATGGGATTTTGATAAGCTGGAGAGAAGAGACAGAGGAGAAGAAAGAGACTCCATAATAGGAACACTTCAGTCTGGAGCTTCCAAGGTGGTAATTGCTGTGATATATAACCCACCACAGAACAGCAGGAGGCCAAGGCAAGAGTATGATGAGAGTAATAGAGCGATGGTTGACACACTGGCTGAAGTGGGCAGAAGAGCTTATGTGAGAAGGGCAAAGCTACTGATTGTGGGTGACTTCAGTCACAAAGAAAATGACTGGGAGAACCTGGAACCACATGGGGGCCCAGAAACGTAGAGGGCTAAGATGATGGAGGTGGTACTAGAAAACGTCATGTACCAAAACGTAAGGGACACTACTAGAGAGATAGGAGAGGATGAACCAGCAAGATTGGACATAGTGTTTACTTTGAGTAGTGCAGATATTGAGGACATCACATATGAAAGTCCCTCGGGGCCAGTGACCATGTGGTTCTGAGCTTCGAATACATAGTAGTTACATGTTGAGATCGAAGAAGGTAGGGCAGGACAAATGAAGCGAAACTACAAGAGAGGGGACTACACAGGCATGAATTTCCTGCGCGAGATTCAGTGGGACAGAAAACTGGCAGGGAAGTCAGTAAACGAGATGATGAAATATGTGACAATATGCAAAGAAGCTGAAGAGAGTTGTGTACCCAAGGGTATCAGAAATAACGAAAACCCCAAGATGAGCCCCTGGTTCACTCAAAGGTGCAGAGAGGCCAAAACCAAGTGTGCTAGAGAATGGAAGAAGCATAGAAGGCAAAGGACCCAGGAGAATAAGGAGAGCAGTCAAAGAGCTAGAAATGAATATGCACAGGTAAGAAGGGAGGCCCAACGACATTACGAAAATGACAGCAACGAAAGCCAAATCAGACTCGAAGCTGTTGAACAGCCACATCAGGAGGAAAACAACAGTCAAGGACCAGGTAATCAGGCTGAGGAAGGATGGAGGATAGATCACAAGAAACAACCGAGAAGTATGTGAGGAGGTCATAATAAGATTCAAAGAAGTGTTCACAGAGGAGACAGAAGGGACTCCAGAAAGACGGAGAGGTGGGGTACGCCATTAGGTATTGGACACAATACATATAACCGAGGAAGAAGTAAAGAGACTGCTATGCGAGCTAGATATCTCAAAGGCGATGGGGCTGGATAACAACTCTCCATAGATCCTGAGAGAGGGAGCAGAGGCACTATGTGTACCACTAACAACAATCTTCAACACATCTATCGAAACAGGTACGATTACCTGAGAAATGGAAGACAGGAAATGTAGTCCCAATTTTTAAAAAAGGAGACGGACATGAAGCCTTAATCTACAGACCAGTGTCACTGACACGTATGCAAATTCATGGAGTGCTGTAGGCTGCTATGGGACGAAATTCACAAAGCGTCTACATATGAAAATGCTGTGTTAATGGGAGATTTTAACTTTAGACAAATTGATTGGAACAATGTGATAGGAACTCTTGAGTCTAGTGACTTTCTTGATACGATTCAAGACTGCTTTTTAAAACAGTTTGTGACAGAACCAACTAGAGGAAACAACCTGCTTGACTTGGTTCTTGCCAACAAAGAATCACTAGTTAATAATCTTGAGGTTAACGATGAGCTTGGGGAAAGCGATCACAAATCACTTAGTTTCAATATATCATTGAATTACCCAGATAACTGGAATCAAGTCTATGCTCCAGAATTTTGTTTGGCCGACTGATGATGTGAAACTGATGAGAATACAAGCGGGCGAGGATCAGGTAAGATTACAAGGGTATCTGGACAGGCTACAAGACTGGTCCAACAAATGGCTCCTGGAGTTTAACTCTAGTAAGTGTAAAGTCATGAAGATTGGAGAAGGACAAAGAAGACCGCAGATTGAGTACAAGTTAGGGGATCAAAGGCTGCAAACTTCACTTACAGAAAAGGATCTTGGAGTAAGCATTATACCGAGCATGTCCCTTAAGGAACACATTAATCAAATAACTGTTGCTGTATATGGTCGCTTGGCAAACCTGAGAATATAATTTCGACATCTAAGTAAGGAGTCATTAACGACACTGTACACCGCGTAAGTCAGGCCCATACTGGAGTATGCAGCACCAGTATGGCGCTGCAACAGAGTAGAGGCTAGGGTGGCCAAAGACTGGAAACCTTACTCAAGGAAGAGGATCTTCGTGTGAGTCTAATACCGAGCACATCTCCTGAGGCGCACATCAACCAAATTACTGCTGCAGCATATGGGCGCCTGGCAAACCTACGAATATTATTTCGACACCTCAATAAGGAATCGTTAGAGTCTGTATACCACCTACGTCAGATCCATATTGGAGTATGAATCACCAGTTTGGAACCCACACCAAGTCAAACACGTCAAGAAATTAGAGAAAGTACAAAGATTTGAAACAAAACTAGTCCCGAAGCTGAAGTGTGTGTCCTACAAGAAGAGGTTAAGGGAAATCGACTTGACGACACTGGAGGACAGGGGAGATAGGGAGGACATGATAACGAAGTATAAAATACTGAGAGGAATTGACTAGGTGAATGGGGACAGGATATTTCAGAAATGGGACACAGAAACAAGGGGTCACAATTGGAAGTTGGACTCAGACGAGTCAGAAGGATGTTAGGAAGTGGAACAGTCTGGAGAGTGATGTAGTGGAGGCAGGATCCATACATAGTTTTTCGACGGGGTTTGATAAAGCTCTTGGAAGAGGAAGAGAATGGACCAAGTAGTGACCAATGAAGAGGCGGGGCCAGCAGATATGACTCGACCCCTGCAGCCACAATTTGGCGAGTACACACACACACACACACACACACACACACACACGCCCCGTTGGCCTAGTGGGTAAAGCTCTTGCTTCACGCATGGAGGGGCCGGGTTCAATTCCCGGTGGGGCAGAAACATTTCGAAGTGTTTCCTTACACACACACAAACACACATACATATAACAGGCCTAGTGTCTAATTGACATGTGCCTAGGACAAAATGGTAACTAACACACAGTATGCAGCACCAGTTTGGAACCCACATTTATCCAAGCACGTAAAGAAGCTAGAGAAAGTGCAAAGGTTTGCAACAAGACTAGTCCCGGAGCTAAGGGGTATGTCCTACGAGGAGAGGTTAAGGGAAATCGACCTGACGACACTGGAGGACAGGAGAGATAGGGATGACATGATAACGACATATAAAATACTGAGAGGAATTGACAAGGTGGACAGAGACAGAATGTTCCAAAGATGGGACACCGCAACAAGGGGACACAGTTGGAAGTTGAAGACTCAGATGAATCACAGGGATGTTAGGAAGTATTTCTTCAGTCACAGAGTAGTCGGGAAGTGGAATAGCTTGAGAAGCGATGTAGTGGAGGCAGGTTCCATACACAGCTTTAAGAAGAGGTATGATAAAGCTCATGGCGCAGGGAGAGTGACCCAGTAGCGGCCAGTGAAGAGGCGGGGCCAGGAGCTATGTCTCGACCCCTGCAACCACAACTAGGTGAGTACAACTAGGTGAGTACACACACACACACACACACACACACGTACGTGCGGGAGTAGCATCATATAGTGCTCGTGAACCTTTAGTGGGTTTTGACCACCACGGTCATTACAGGGATCACCATAAGTTGTCAGTGTCAGTGAGCAACCCGAGATGTGAAATACACATACACACACACACACACACACACACACACACACACACACACACACACACACACACACACACATACACACACATACACGTACGTGTCAGGAAGTGGAACAGTCTGGAGAGTGATGTAGTGGGGGCAGGATCCATACATAGTTTTAAGAAGAGGTATGATAAAGCTCATGGAGCAGGGAGAGAGTGAACTAAGTAGCGATCAGTGAAGAGGCGGGGCCAGCAGCTATGACTTGACTCCTGCAGCCACAATTAGGTGAGTACACACACAGACGTGCGGAAGGAGCATCATATAGTGCTCGTAAATCTTTAGTGGTTTTTTGACCACCAAGGTCATTACAGGGGTCACCATAAGTTGTCATTGTCAGTGAACAACCTGAGATGTGAAATACAAGTTGCCCTAAATCAGAAAATGGAGGTGACAGCTACAATTTATATAAAACAATTTGAAAGTGGAATTAGTGGCAGCAGAGAGAGGCTGGAGGCCTAGTGTCGGATGTAAGTGGTGTTGCCACAAGCCAATAACTGCAAATTCAAACAGAATAATTGTGACTCAAGCCAGAGATATAACCGATAAGGATTGATGAGTTAGTGAAAAATAAAGTGAAGGGAAAGAAAAGAAAAAAATCAAAGAGAAAATTTCCAGTATTCTCGGGACTCCGGTGTTTTGCTGAAACAAGTTTGTACAATAATGGTTTAAATTGTTCATCCGATGGCACAGTGCACACCTAGAGCTGTATTCGAGGCACGGTTAATGTGAACATAATATAGAGAAGATGAAACGGAAGGGAAACCAGGGCATCAGAAGTGCCACCACCACAATAAGAATCATCGTGCAGCCGCAACAGTACTGCCATCCCAGACGACACCTCTGCCAGACGTGACGTACAAATCACCTTTTTGTGGTTGCATTTTGTGTGATTAGCGTTTGGTCCTACATCACTGATAGCTGGGGATCATAAACCCTGCTCTGGAGAGCTGAACATCATACATAGAGCACTTAACACTTAGTAAGGAAGAGAAGCTGGGTACGATAGTGTTGGTCGTCACATGGTAGGCCTACACACACACTAGTGAGCATGAGGAGGCGCTAAGGTCAGCCAAAACTGCCAGTAAACAAACATATACATTAACATATCTGATAAAAAAAAAAGGGTAGGAACCAGTATTAAAATAATAACCTATGACAATCAAAACAAGAACAAGGAGGTTTCTGGAACTGACAGTAATTTATCACACACAGTGTGTACATACGAAGTGACTCACACACACACACACACACACACACACACACACACACACACAGACTACTAACTGTTAGCAGCCTAAATAAACATACACCACCCTAGCACTCACACACAAGCCCTCATATATATACACTTACATACACACACACACACACACACACACACACACACACACATACATGCTCTCAGCAGTGCTGGCAGTGACAATAACCAACAGTGGTAAACACATCACTGGTGGCACAGTGCTCTCAGTGGTGCTGACAGTGACAATAACCAACAGTGGTAAACACATCACTGGTGGCACAGTGCTCTCAGCGGTGCTGACAGTGACAATAACCAACAGTGGTAAACATCACTGGTAGCACAGTGCTCTGTGTTGATGGAAGATAGTCAAACCTGACCTGTAATATCCGTAGAGTTATGTTCTTCAATTTCTTCATTTTCATAACAGAGGTCTACCTAATGTCACTAATATTTGGAATGCTGATTCTTAATGTTATATCACTTTTTCTACATAACATAATTTTAATTAACAGGTAAATATTATAAATTTTTATTTTTTATTTCTCACACGCAGGCAACACACACACACACACACACACACACACACACACCACACCAGGAGCTATGTCTCGACCCCTGCGAGTACAACTAGGTGAGTACACACACACACACACACAGTGAAGAGGCAAGCCAGGAGCAATGACTCAACCCTGCAACCACAACTAGGTGAGTATAACTAGGTGAGTACACACACACACACACGCACACACACACGAGAGGTTAAGGGAAATCGACCTGACGACACTGGAGGACAGAAGAGAAAGGGGACACATGATAACGACATATAAAATACTGAGAGGAATTGACAAGGTGGACAGAGACAGAATGTTCCAGAGATGGGACACAGCAACAAGGGAACACAGCTGGAAGTTGAAGACTCAGATGAATCACAGAGATGTTAGGAAGTATTTCTTCAGTCACAGAGTGGTCAGGAAGTGGAATAGCTAGGGAAGTGATGTAGTGGAGGCACAATCCATTCATAACTTCAAGAAGAGGTATGATAAAGCTCATGGCGCAGGGAGAGTAACCCAGTAGAGGCCAGTGATGAGGCGGGGCCAGGAGCTATTAATCGACCCCTAGAACCACAACTAGGCCTGGAAACAGCAGATATTACCAGGATACCCCAGGGATATGTTTAAAAGATAAGATTCAAAATAAAGTTGTTTGTAAATGCAAAGCAATTGATCAACAAACAAAGAGAGATAGTAGAGGGCAACGAGTGACTAGCTCCCTTAAGGTTTACTATACAAATAGTAGGAGTCTAAGAAATAAGATAGATGAGCTAAGATTACTTGCAAGTGCAGGTAATATAGATATTATTGCTATAACAGAGACCTGGTTCAACCTGAAAGATAGAGAAATACCTTCCGAGTGCAACATTCAGGGTTACAAACTATTCCACACTGATAGGGTCAACAGGAAGGGTGGTGGAGTGGCGATGTATGTCAGAGATAATTTAAATTGTTGTGTTAGACAAGGTATAAGATTAGAAACAGCGGACACAGAATCTGTTTGGCTACAGTTTCTCGAGGGTCGTGAACAATTAATTTTGGGTGTGATTTACAGGCCCCCCAAGCCTGGATAGGGAGTGCAGTAAGCTGCTATGGGACGAAATTCATAAGGCGTCTAGATATGAAAATGTTGTGTTAATGGGAGATTTTAACTTTAGACAAATTGATTGGAACAATGAGAAAGGTAATCTCGAGTCTAGTGACTTTCTTGATACGGTTCAGGATTGTTTTTTAAAACAGTTTGTAACAGAACCAACTAGAGGTAGCAACTTGCTTGATTTGGTTCTTGCTAACAGAATCACTAATTAATAATCTTGAGGTTAATGAAGAGCTTGGGGAAAGCGATCACAAATCACTTAGTTTTAATATATCAAGGAATTACCCAGGTAACTGCAATCAAGTCTCTGTTCCAGACTTTCGTGTAGCCGACTTCATGGGGCTGAGAAATTACCTAGGTGGGCTAAATTGGGATGACCTGACTATGGGTCAAGTAGGTGGTTTTGGTTGCCAATATGACGTTTTTCAGAGCGTAGTTCTAGCTGCCCAGACAACCTTTGTTCCAAGTAGGGAAATTAGATCTAACAAAAATGATCCTAAATGGATGAACAATAGATTAAAACATCTCATTGGTCAAAAGAGAGGCATATATAGGCGTATCAAAAGAGGGGATGAACAGATAAGAAATCAATATTTTCAATTAAAGAGAGAAATAAAAAAAGGAATAAGAAAAACAAAAAGGGATTATGAGGCTAAGGTCGCAAGGGATTCGAAGACTAACCCAAAAGGGTTCTTTCAGGTATACAGAAGTAAGATTAGGGACAAGATAGGCCCACTTAAGAGTAACTCAGGACAGATCACGGACAGTGATAAGGATATGTGTGAAATTTTCAATACTTACTTCCTCTCAGTTTTTACTCAGGAAGATACTAGCGGAATTCTAGAAATAATAAATTATGTAGAACTGGAAGATAATAGACTATGCTCGATTGGGGTAACTAGTAACATGGTCCTCAGACAAATAGAGAAATTAAAACCTAACAAATCCCCAGGCCCTGATGAACTGTTTGCAAGAGTTTTAAAGGAATGTAAAGAGGAACTTAGCAAACCTTTGGCAAATCTTTTCAATATATCACTACAAACTGGCATAGTGCCAGACAAGTGGAAAAGGGCAAATGTAATACCTATTTATAAGGCAGGTGACAGGTCCTTAGCTTCGAACTATAGACCAATAAGCCTTACCTCCATAGTTGGTAAATTTATGGAATCAATAATTGCCTAGGCAATTCGTAGCCATCTTGAAAAGCATAAATTGATTAATGAATCTCAACACGGTTTTACTAAGGGGCGTTCCTGTCTTACGAATTTACTAACTTTTTTAACTAAGGTGTTTGAGGAGGTAGATCATGGTAATGAATATGATATTGTGTATATGGACTTCAGTAAGGCTTTCGATAAAGTTCCACATCAGAGGCTACTGGGAAAACTTAAGGCACACGGAATAGGAGGAGAAATTTTTTCCTGGGTAGAGGCATGGTTGACAAATAGGCGGCAGAGAGTTTGCATAAATGGAGAGAAATCAGAATGGGGTCGCGTCTCAAGCGATGTTCCACAGGGGTCAGTTTTGGGCCCCCTGTTGTTTACAATTTACATAAACGACATAGATGAGGGAATAAATAGTAACATAAGTAAATTTGCTGATGACACCAAAATAGGCCGTCCAATTCATTCTAATGAGGACATTAGAGCACTCCAGGATGATTTGAATAGACTGATGCAATGGTCGGAGAAGTGGCAGATGCAGTTTAATGTAAAAAAATGCAAAGTTCTAAATGTTGGGCAGGACAATGACCATGCCACATATAAGCTGAATAATGTAGATCTTATTACTTGTGATTGCGAGAAGGATTTAGGAGTTCTGGTTAGTAGTAATCTGAAGTCAAGACAACAGTGCATAAGTGTTCGCAATAAAGCTAACAGAATCCTTATCTTCATATCAAGAAGTATAAATAATAGAAGTCCTCAGGTTGTTCTTCAACTCTATATATCTTTGGTTAGGCCTCATTTAGATTATGCTGCACAGTTCTGGTCACCGTATTACAGAATGGATATAAATGCACTGGAAAACGTACAAAGGAGGATGACAAAGTTGATCCCATGTATCAGAAATCTTCCCTATGAGGATAGACTGAGGGCCTTGAATCTGCACTCTTTAGAAAGACGTAGAATTAGGGGGGATATGATTGAGGTGTATAAATGGAAAACAGGAATAAATAAAGGGGATGTAAATAGCGTGCTGAAAATATCCAGCCAAGACAGGACTCGCAGCAATGGTTTCAAGTTGGAAAAGTTCAGATTCAGGAAGGATATAGGAAAGCACTGGTTTGGTAATAGAGTTGTGGATGAGTGGAACAAACTCCCGAGTACCGTCATAGAAGCTAAGACGTTGTGTAGTTTTAAAAATAGGTTAGATAAATACATATGTGGTTGTGGCTGGGTGTGAGTTTGGACCTGACTAGCTTTTACTACCAGGTCAGTAGCTGTACTAATTCCTTAAGTGGAAGTGACCTGACCAGGTGGTCGGCTGACCAGGTGGTAGGCTAGACAATTATATGAGTGGGTGCTGTTGGGTGTGAGTTGGTCCTGACTAGCTTGTGCTAGGTCAGATGCAGTGTTCCTTCCTTAAGTGAATGTAACCTGACCTGGCTGGGTCGGGGCATTGCCTTAAGCCGTTGGAGATTTGGACCTGCCTCGCATGGGCCAGTAGGCCTGCTGCAGTGTTCCTTCTTTCTTATGTTCTTATGTTAACTAACACACCGGCGGGAGTAACGGCATCACTGCATAGAGGGTAGCGCAGTACGACATCAGTCTTAACCAGGACTCATGCTGCCAGACATCGCTGCCAGTCATCACAACTGATAAGGTGTGACCCCAAGACAGATAGTAAAGTGCAGATCTAATGCTGTGAATGAAGCACTGTAAATGGGATTAAAACAAATATATAGAAGAAACAGAAGCGGAACCAGGATGTCAGGAGTGCGCCACAATGAACATAAGAACATAAGAAAGGAGGAACACTGCAGCAGGCCTGTTGGCCCATACTAGGCAGGTCCTTCACATTCCATCCCACTAATAGAATATTTGTTCAACCTAATTTTCAATGCTACCCAAGAAATAAGCTTTGATAATTTTATTTACTCATGTGCAATTTCCACTCAAATCCAACCCCTTTCACTCATGAATTTATCCAACCTAAATTTAAAACTACCCAAGGTCCTTGCTTCAATAACCCTACTAGGCACACTGTTCCACTCATCAACTACCCTATTTCCAAACCAATACTTTCCTATATCCTTTCTAAATCTAAACTTATCTAACTTGAATCCATTATTGCGAGTTCTCTCTTGGAGAGATACCCTCAAGACCTTATTTATATCCCCTTTGTTAATACCCATTTTTCACTTGTATACCTCGATCATGTCTCCCCTCATTCTACGTCTTACAAGTGAATGTAATTTAAGGGTCTTCAATCTTTAAGAACATAAGAACATAAGAAAGGAGGAACACTGCAGCAGGCCTGTTGGCCCATACTAGGCAGGTCCTTCACAATCCGTCCCACAAACAGAATATTTGCTCAACCCAATTTTCAATGCTACCCAAGAAATAAGCTTTGACAATTCTACCCACTCATGCGCGAGTCCCACTCAAATCCAACCCCTGTCACTCATGAATTTATCCAACCTAAATTTGAAACTACCCAAGGTCCTAGCTTCAATAACCCTACTAGGCAGACTGTTCCACTCATCAACTACCCTATTTCCAAACCAATACTTTCCTATATCCTTTCTAAATCTAAACTTATCTAACTTGAATCCATTATTGCGGGTTCTCTTGGAGAGATATCCTCAAGACCTTATTTATATCCCCTTTGTTAATACCCATTTTCCACTTGTATACCTCGATCATGTCTCCCCTCATTCTACGTCTTACAAGTGAATGTAATTTTAGGGTCTTCAATCTTTCTTCGTAAGGAAGATTTCTAATGCTATGTATTAATTTAGTCATTCTACGCTGAATGTTTTCTAACGAATTTATGTCCATTCTGTAATATGGAGACCAGAACTGAGCTGCGTAATCTAGGTGAGGCCTTACTAATGATGTATAAAGCTGTAATATAACCTCTGGACTTCTGTTGCTAACATTCTTGATATAAATCCCAGTAATCTATTTGCCTTATTACGTACGCTTAGGCATTGCTGTCTTGGTTTAAGGTTGCTGCTTACCATCACCCCCAAGTCCTTCTCGCAATCTGTATGGCTAAGTTCTACGTTATTTAACTTATAAGTGCTTGGGTTATGGACACTCCCGAGCTTCAGAACCTTGCATTTATCTACATTGAACTGCATCTGCCACTTTTCTGACCAGGAATTGAGTCTGTCTAAATCCTCCTGAAGTTCCCTGACATCTACGTTAGAATCAATTATCCTACCTATCTTCGTGTCGTCGGCGAATTTGCTTATATCACTAGTAATTCCCTCATCAAGGTCATTGATATATATTATAAATAACAACGGGCCTAAGACTGATCCCTGTGGAACACCACTTGTTACAGATCCCCACTCGGATTTAACCCCATTTATGCACACTCTCTGCTTCCTATTGGTGAGCCATGACTCGATCCATGACAGCACTTTTCCCCCAATGCCATGAGCTGCCACTTTCTTTAACAGTCTCTGGTGCGGTACTCTATCAAAAGCCTTACTAAAGTCTAAATAAACAATATCGAATTCTTTATCGTGATCAACAGCCTCAAAAGCTTTACTGAAGAAGGTTAATAAATGAGATAGGCAGGAACGGCCCCTCGTGAATCCATGCTGGGTATCATTAATCAAATTATGGTTATCTAGATGGCTTCTAATAATATCAGCTATAATTGACTCTAGTAATTTGCCTACAATTGAGGTCAGGCTTATTGGGCGGTAGTTTGACGGTAGTGACTTGTCCCCTGCTTTAAAAATAGGAATTACATTAGCCATCTTCCACATATCAGACACTACACCTGTTTGAAGAGATAAATTAAAAATGTTAGATATTGGTTCACAGAGTTCCATTTTGCATTCCTTAAGAACCCTTGCAAAAAGCTCATCAGGACCCGGCGATTTATTTTGTTTCAGTTGGTCCAGCTGTTTCATAATCATTTCGCTAGTGACTGTGATATTACATAATTTATCTTCTTCTGGGCCTCTGTAAAAATTAATTACTGGGATATTATTTATGTCTTCCTGTGTGAAAACCGAGAGAAAATAATTATTAAAAATAGAGCACATATCATTCTCCTTGTCAGTAAGATGCCCAAAGTTATTTTTAAGGGGACCTATCTTATCCCTAACTTTTGTTCTATAAACCTGGAAAACTTTTGGGTTAGTTTTTGAATCCCTAGCAACTTTAATTTCATAGTCCCGTTTAGCTTTTCTTATTCCCTTTTAACGTCCCTCTTAATGTCAGTATACTGATTTATAAGATGACCCTCACCTCTTTTTATGCGCCTATAAATTCCTTTCTTCTGCCCTAAAAGATATTTGAGCCTATTATTCATCCATTTTGGGTCATTTCTACTTGATCTAATTTCTTTATACGGGATAAATGTTCTTTGGGCAGCCTGTATAGTGTTAAGAAAACTGTCATATTGATACCTCTCTTCTTCACCCCAGTCCACAGTTGATAAGTGTTCTCTAAGTCCATTATAATCTGCTAAGCGAAAATCTGGGACCATTACTGAATTATCCCTACTATCATACATCCATTCAATGCTAAAGGTAATTGACTTGTGGTCGCTTGAGCCGAGTTCCTCTGTAATTTCTAAATTATTAACAAGGGTTTCCTTGCTTGCCAGAACCAAGTCAAGTAGGTTATTTCCCTTGTAGGTTCTGTTACAAACTGCTTCAAAAAGCAATCCTGAACTACTTCTAAAAAGTCGTTAGATTCTAAATTCCCTGTCATGAAATTCCAATCAATCTGACTAAAGTTAAAGTCCCCTAGAATTACTACGTTATCGTGTCCTGTGGCCTTAACAATTTCCTCCCAAAGTAGTCTCCCTTGTTCCCTATCTAAGTTTGGAGGACGGTAAATCACGCCTAAAATCAATTTTTCACACCCTCTGAAAATTCTATCCAGACAGACTCTGTATGTGTTAATTCAGACTTTATACCCGTTTTTATGCAACAATTTAAATGATCACGGACATAGAGTGCCACCCCACCCCTTTCCCGATACTTCTGTCTACTTGGAACAATTTAAAACCCTGAATGTGACATTCGGCAGGCAAGTCCCGATTTTTCATATTAAACCATGTCTCAGTTATTGCAAAAACATCAATATTACCCGTACTTGCAACTAATCTCAACTCGTCCATCTTATTCCTAGCACTACGACTATTGGTGTAATATATATTTAGAGACCCTCCTTTCTCTTTACCCTTCCTGCTAATCTCTGTTTTTCCACTATACCTATTACTGTCCTTGTCATCTAGTGTCACTAGCTTTCCACTATCCACCTTATTCTGCCTATTACTAGTTCTCCTACAACTTATAATATTACTACACTGGGACTCTCTGTTTTCCCCCAAAACCCATACCACTAACTATTTCTAGTTTAAAGCCCTAACAGCTCCCTCCACTGCAGTTGCCAGTGCCCCCACCCCAGACCTGGATAAGTGAACCCCATCCCTGGCATACATGTCATTTCTGCCATAGAAGAGGTCCCAGTTATCAATGAATGTTACTGAATTTTCCTTACAGTATTTGTCCAGCCAGCAATTGACACCAATTGCCCTGGACAGCCATTCATTTCCAACTCCTCTCCTTGGCAAAATACCACATATGACAGGGTTCCCACCCTTCTTCCTAATTATGTCTATTGCTGACCTAAACCTGCTAGTCAGGTCCTCACTCCTACGTCTGCCAACATCGTTGCCTCCAGCACTGAGACAGATAATAGGATTGCTCCCATTACCTCTCATGATGTCGTCCAGACGGCTAACAATATCCTCCATCCCAGCCCCAGGAAAGCAAACCCTCTGTCTCCTACTCCTATCAATCAAACAGAAAGCCCTATCCATGTACCTAACCTGACTGTCCCCAACAACAACAATGTTTTTACCTTCCTTTGTGTCTTTCGTCGTGACGCTCCCAGAAGTCGACTCACATTCATCGGGTAGCACGGAGAATGGGTTCGATGTTTCCACAACATTCTCCGGGTCTTCGTTGTTTCTACCTCTCCATCCGTCCTCTTGAGCCTTAACTTTGTCCCATGCGTTTTAGCCACTGTCCAGGTTCCTTTCCTGGCTTGAGGATTCTCAACAGGAGGATTACTACGAATCCTCTTGTTTTCCTCAGTCAGTCGCTGTATCTCAAGCTTAGCTACCCTCAGTTCTTCCTTCAGCTGCTGGTAGAGTAGCTCAAGAGAGGACATCTTCTTCAGATTGACAGAGAGCACACAAGACACGTCTTCACTGAGTTAAGTCAGGTCCACCACTGAGTTAAGTCAGGTCCATGTATTAATTTAGTCATTCTACGCTGAATGTTTTCTAACGAATTTATGTCCATTCTGTAATATGGAGACCAGAACTGAGCTGCGTAATCTAGGTGAGGCCTTACTAATGATGTATAAAGCTGTAATATAACCTCTGGACTTATGTTGCTAACACTTCTTGATATAAATCCCAGTAATCTATTTGCCTTATTACGTACGCTTAGGCATTGCTGTCTTGGTTTAAGGTTGCTGCTTACCATCACCCCCAAGTCCTTCTCGCAATCTGTATGGCTAAGTTCTACGTTATTTAACTTATAAGTGCTTGGGTTATGGACACTCCCGAGCTTTAGAACTTTGCATTTATCTACATTGAACTGCATCTGCCATTTTTCTGACCAGGAATTGAGTTTGTCTAAATCCTCCTGTAGTTCACTGACATCTACGTCTGAATCGATTATCCTACATATCTTCGTGTCGTCGGCGAATTTGCTCATATCACTAGTAATTCCCTCATCAAGGTCGTTGATATATATAATAAACAACAACGATCCTTGTTACAGATCCCCACTCGGATTTAACCCCATTTAAGCACACTCTATGCTTACTATTTGTGAGCCATGACTCGATCCATGACAGCACTTTTCGCCCAATTCCATGAGCTGCCACTTTCCTTACCAGTCTCTGGTGCGGTACTCTATCAAAAGCTTTACTAAAGTCTAAATAAACAATATCGAATTCGTTATCGTGATCAACAGCCTCAAAAGCTTTACCGAAGAAAGTTAATAAATTAGTTAGGCAGCAACGCCCCCTCGTGAATCCATGCTGAGTATCATTAATCAAATTATGTTTATCCAGATGGCTTATAAAATCAGCTGTAATTGAGTCTAGTAATTTGCCTACAATTGAGGTCAGGCTTCTTGGTGGGTAATTTGACGGTAGTGATTTGTCCCCTGCTTTAAAAATAGGAATTACATTAGCTATCTTCCACATATCAGACACTACACCTGTTTGAAGAGATAAGTTAAAAATGTTAGTTAATGGTTCACAGAGTTCCATTTTGCATTCCTTCAGAACCCTTGCAAAAAGCTCATCAGGACCCGGCGATTTATTTTGTTTCAGTCGGTCTAGTTGTTTCATAACCATTTCGCTAGTGACTGTGATAGTACATAATTTATCATCTTCAGGGAAAATATAAAAAATAATTACTGGGATATTATTATTGTCTTCCTGTGTGAAAACCGAGAGAAAATAATTATTAAAAATAGAGCACATATCATTCTCCTTGTCAGTAAGATGCCCAGAGTTATTTTTAAGGGAACCTATCTTATCTCTAAGTTCTGAAGCTCGTGAATATTCATAACCTTATCGGCTAAAAATTGTAGAACTTAGCGAAAAGGACTTAGGGATTATGGTAAGCAGCAACCTTAAACCAAGAGAGCAATGCTTAAGCGTACATAATAAGGCAAACAGATTACTGGGATTTATATCAAGTAGTGTAAGCAACAGAAGTCCAGCGGTTATTCTGCACCTTTATACATTATTAGTAAGGCCTCACCTAGATTACACAGCTCAGTTCTTGTCTTCATATTACAGAATGGATATAAATTCGTTAGAAAACATTCAGCGTAGAATGACTAAATTAATACATAGCATTAGACATCTTCCTTACGAAGAAAGATTGAAGACCCTTAAATTACATTCACTTGTAATTATGGGGGGAAAACAGAGAAGTCCCAGTGTAGTAATATTATAAGTTGTAGGAGAACTAGTAATAGGCAGAATAAGGTGGATAGTGGAAAGCTAGTGACACTAGATGACAAGGACAGTAATAGGTATAGTGGAAAAACAGAGATGAGCAGGAAGGGTAAAGAGAAAGGAGGGTCTCTAAATATATATTACACCAATAGTCGTAGTGCTAGGAATAAGATGGACGAGTTGAGATTAGTTGCAAGTACGGGTAATATTGATGTTTTTGCAATAACTGAGACATGGTTTAATATGAAAAATCGGGACTTGCCTGCCGAATGTCACATTCAGGGTTTTAAATTGTTCCAAGTAGACAGAAGTATCGGGAAAGGGGGTGGGGTGGCACTCTATGTCCGTGATCATTTAAATTGTTGCATAAAAACGGGTATAAAGTCTGAATTAACACATACAGAGTCTGTCTGGATAGAATTTTCAGAGGGTGTGAAAAATTGATTTTAGGCGTGATTTACCGTCCTCCAAACTTAGATAGGGAACAAGGGAGACTACTTTGGGAGGAAATTGTTAAGGCCACAAGACACGATAACGTAGTAATTCTAGGGACTTTAACTTTAGTCAGATTGATTGGAATTTCATGACAGGGAATTTAGAATCTAACGACTTTTTAGAAGTAGTTCAGGATTGCTTTTTGAAGCAGTTTGTAACAGAACCTACAAGGGAAATAACCTACTTGACTTGGTTCTGGCAAGCAAGGAAACCCTTGTTAATAATTTAGAAATTACAGAGGAACTCGGCTCAAGCGACCACAAGTCAATTACCTTTAGCATTGAATGGATGTATGATAGTAGGGATAATTCAGTAATGGTCCCAGATTTTCGCTTAGCAGATTATAATGGACTTAGAGAACACTTATCAACTGTGGACTGGGGTGAAGAAGAGAGGTATCAATATGACAGTTTTCTTAACACTATACAGGCTGCCCAAAGAACATTTATCCCGTATAAAGAAATTAGATCAAGTAGAAATGACCCAAAATGGATGAATAATAGGCTCAAATATCTTTTAGGGCAGAAGAAAGGAATTTATAGGCGCATAAAAGAGGTGAGGGTCATCTTATAAATCAGTATACTGACATTAAGAGGGACGTTAAAAAGGGAATAAGAAAAGCTAAACGGGACTATGAAATTAAAGTTGCTAGGGATTCAAAACTAACCCAAAAGTTTTTTCCAGGTTTATAGAACAAAAGTTAGGGATAAGATAGGTCCCCTTAAAAATAACTTTGGGCATCTTACTGACAAGGAGAATGATATGTGCTCTATTTTTAATAATTATTTTCTCTCGGTTTTCACACAGGAAGACATTAATAATATCCCAGTAATTAATTTTTACAGAGGCCCAGAAGAAGATAAATTATGTAATATCACAGTCACTAGCGAAATGATTATGAAACAGCTGGACCGACTGAAACAAAATAAATCGCCGGGTCCTGATGAGCTTTTGCAAGGGTTCTTAAGGAATGCAAAATGGAACTCTGTGAACCAATATCTAACATTTTTAATTTATCTCTTCAAACAGGTGTAGTGTCTGATATGTGGAAGATGGCTAATGTAATTCCTATTTATAAAGCAGGGGACAAGTCACTACCGTCAAACTACCGCCCAATAAGCCTGACCTCAATTGTAGGCAAATTACTAGAGTCAATTATAGCTGATATTATTAGAAGCCATCTAGATAACCATAATTTGATTAATGATACCCAGCATGGATTCACGAGGGGCCGTTCCTGCCTATCTAATTTATTAACCTTCTTCAGTAAAGCTTTTGAGGCTGTTGATCACGATAAAGAATTCGATATTGTTTATTTAGACTTTAGTAAGGCTTTTGATAGAGTACCGCACCAGAGACTGTTAAAGAAAGTGGCAGCTCATGGCATTGGGGAAAAGTGCTGTCATGGATCGAGTCATGGCTCACCAATAGGAAGCAGAGAGTGTGCATAAATGGGGTTAAATCCGAATGGGGACTTGTAACAAGTGGTGTTCCACAGGGATCAGTCTTAGGCCCATTGTTATTTATAATATATATCAATGACCTTGATGAGGGAATTACTAGTGATATGAGCAAATTCGCCGACGACACGAAGATAGGTAGGATAATTGATTCAAACATAGATGTCATAGAACTTCAGGAAGATTTAGACAAACTTAATTCGTGGTCAGAAAAGTGGCAGATGCAGTTCAATGTAGATAAATGCAAGGTTCTGAAGCTCGGGAGTGTCCATAACCCAAGCACTTATAAGTTAAATAACGTAGAACTTAGCCATACAGATTGCGAGAAGGACTTGGGGTGATGGTAAGCAGCAACCTTAAACCAAGACAGCAATGCCTAAGCGTACGTAATAAGGCAAATAGATTACTGGGATTTATATCAAGAAGTGTTAGCAACAGAAGTCCAGAGGTTATATTACAGCTTTATACATCATTAGTAAGGCCTCACCTAGATTACGCAGCTCAGTTCTGGTCTCCATATTACAGAATGGACATAAATTCGTTAGAAAACATTCAGCGTAGAATGACTAAATTAATACATAGCATTAGAAATCTTCCTTACGAAGAAAGATTGAAGACCCTAAAATTACATTCACTTGTAAGACGTAGAATGAGGGAGACATGATCGAGGTATACAAGTGGAAAATGGGTATTAACAAAGGGGATATAAATAAGGTCTTGAGGATATCTCTCCAAGAGAGAACCCGCAATAATGGATTCAAGTTAGATAAGTTTAGATTTAGAAAGGATATAGGAAAGTATTGGTTTGGAAATAGGGTAGTTGATGAGTGGAACAGTCTGCCTAGTAGGGTTATTGAAGCTAGGACCTTGGGTAGTTTCAAATTTAGGTTGGATAAATTCATGAGTGAGAGGGGTTGGATTTGAGTGGGACTCGCGCATGAGTGGGTAGAATTGTCAAAGCTTATTTCTTGGGTAGCATTGAAAATTGGGTTGAGCAAATATTCTGTTAGTGGGACGGATTGTGAAGGATCTGCCTAGTATGGGCCAACAGGCCTGCTGCAGTGTTCCTCCTTTCTTATGTTCTTATGTTCTTATGAAGAATGAGGGGAGACATGATCGAGGTATACAAGTGGAAAATGGGTATTAACAAAGGGAATATAAATAAAGTTTAAGGATCTTCCTCCAAGAGAGAACCCGCAGTGATGGATTCAAATTAGATAAGTTTAGATTTAGAAAGGATATAGGAAAGTATTGGTTTGAAAATAGGGTAGTTGATGAGTGGAACAGTCTGCCTAGTATGGTTATTGAAGCAAGGACCTTGGGTAGTTTCAAATTTAGGTTGGATAAATTCATGAGTGAGAGGGGTTGGATTTGAGGAAAATTGCACATGAGTAAATAGAATTATCAAAGCTTATTTCTTGGGTACCATTGAATATTTACAAATAATCTGTTAGTGGGATGGAATGTGAAGGACTTGCCTAGTATGGACCAACAGGCCTGCTGCAGTGTTCCTCCTTTCTTATGTTCTTATGTTCATTATTTAGTTTTATATGTGGCATGGTTATTGTCCTGTCCAACATTTAGAACTTTGCATTTGTTTATAGTTAACTGCATCTGCCACTTCTCCTGCCACTGCATCAGTCTATTCTAGTCATCCTGGAGTGCTCTAATGTCCTCATTAGAATGAATTGAACGGCCTATTTTGGTGTCAGCAAATTTGCTTATGTTGCTATTTATTCCCTCATTTATGTAAATTGTGAACAACAAGAGGCCCAACACTGACCCCTGTGGAACACGGCTTGTGACGTGTCCCCATTCTGATTTCTCTCCATTTACGCAAACTCTCTGCTGGTGTCAGCCTCTACCCAGGAAAATTTTTATCCTATTCCATGTGCCTTAAGTTTCCTCAATAGCCGCTGATGTGGAACTCTATCGAAAGCCTTACTGAAGTCCATATACCTGGAGTTTACCTGGAGAGAGTTCCAGGGGTCAACACCCCTGCATCCCGGTCTGTGACCAGGCCTCATGTTGGATCAGAGCCTGATGAACCAGGCTGTTACTGCTGGCCGCACGCAGTCCAACGTACGAACCACAGCCTGGCTGGTCAGGCACCGACTTTAGGTGCCTGTCCAGTGCCTGCTTCAAGACAGCCAGGGGTCTATTGGTAATCCCCCTTATGTACGCTGGGAGGCAGTTGAATATTATTGGGCCCCTGACACTTATTGTGTTGTCTCTCAACGTGCTAGTGGCACCTCTGCTTTTCATTGAGGGGATGTTACATCGTCTTCCGAGTCTTTTGCTTTCGTAGGAAGTGACATTCGTTTGCAAGTTTGGTACTAATCCCTCTAGGATTTTCCAAGTGTATATAATAATGTATCTCTCCCGCCTGCTTTCCAGGGAGTACAGGTTTAGGAACTTCAAGCGTTCCCAGTAATTGAGGTGGTTTATTGCAGTTATGCTTCCGTGAATGTTCTCTGTACATTTTCTAGGTCAGCAATTTCACCTGCCTTGAAAGGTGCAGTTAGTGTGCAGCAATATTCCAGCCTAGATAGAACAAGCGACCTGAAAAGTATCAACATGGGCTTGGCATCCATGGTTTTGAAGGTTCTCATTATACATCCTGTCATTTTTCTGGTAGATGCGATTGCTACAGTGTTATGGTCCTTGAAGGTGAGATCCTCTGTCATGATCACTCCCAGGTCTTTGACATTAGTTTTTCAATAGTTTTTCAATATCATAGTCAATAATCTACCTCCTCAAATACCTTAGTGAAAAAAGTTCGTAAATTCTTAAGACAGGAACGCCCCTTAGTAAAACCGTGCTGAGATTCATTAATCAATTTATGCCTTTCAAGATGGCTACGAATTGCCTCGGCAATTATTGATTCCATAAATTTCCCCACTATGGAGGTAAGGCTTATTGGTCTACAGTTCGAAGCTAAGGACCTGTCACCTGCCTTGTAAATAGGTATTACATTTGCCATTTTCCACTTATCTGGCACCATGGCAGTTTGTAGTTATATATTGAAAAGATTAGCCAAAGGTATGCTAAACGTACAGGGCAATGAACAGGCAGACACTGCTGCGCGGTCAGCAGTACATGACCTTCCAGTTTCATATAGAGGTGTTCCATTCACGGACTATTTTGCAGTCATTGCTACCCACCTTCGCACCCGTTGGCAACAACGCTGGTCTGACCTGCTGAATAACAAATTTCATTCTATTAAACCGAGTATAGGTTTCTGGCCTTCTTCTTGTCACCAATGTCGAGGTTGGGAGACTACACTCTCCCGTCTTCGCATCGGCCACACTCGTCTTACTCACGGGTATCTCATGGAGAGGTTCCCTGTCCCTCTCTGTGAGCATTGTCAGGTTCCTTTATCTGTTCGCCATATTCTGTTGGACTGCCCACTCTATCAACGAGCACGAAGAATTTACCTCCAACGGCGTCTTCGCTCTGCGGCCCTTTCTTTACCTTCCCTTCTTGCTGATGGACCCTCCTTTAATTCTGACTCTTTCGTTGACTTTTTGACAGCAACTGACTTACTACACAAACTCTGAAGATTATACCTCTAGCACTCCCCTCAGTCCCTTCTACCTCAATATCTTGCTACCCTCTATCCCTGCACTATCCACTGTCCTGCTGCACTCCATACCCTACTAATCATCCCTCTCCCTCTTACAACCCATTCTCCCTGCATCCTGCCCTAACCTGCTGCGCTGTATGACCCCTGTGGTTTAGCACTTCTTTTTTATTATAATAATTAGAGGTACATACTTCAACCACAATTAAATAATATTCATCCTAAGCATATCTGTTGTAAATTAATTTGAACATGATCAGCCACTACGTTCAGGCGGCAACACAATAATGATTTTTAAATATCTTTGTGAAGTAAACATGGACAGTAGTATAGTATGGAAAGGAAGAATACGAACTCAGTACAGGTAAAACAATATAGGCAAGAGACAGTTCCTGAAAGCAGTGCGGTGTGGAAGAAAACTGGAAAGAAAATCAACGAATGAAATGAAGTTAGAGACTGGAAAGTGCCGGGAGGCATAGGAGGAATTTATACATAGGAGTAGTGGAGATACCAGAGCTTTACCCAGAGATGCATGGAAGCAACAGCTTAATTGCAAGAGCATGGAAAAGATATAAAATATACACAAAGGAAGAAAACACGGTAGAGAAAATAAGATTCCGAAATACATTTGCTCGGGTAAGACGCGAGGGTGAGCAATTGTATAATATAACAAAGCAGAGTGCTTTATCTGAACCAAGCAGACCAAAAGATTTAACGAGGCTTTCCATGAGGCTTTAGGGGCATTACTAGAGAGTCGAAGATAGAATCAATTTCAAATAATAAATACAATACACACAACAGAAGGAGAGGTGAAGAAATAACAGAGTGAGTTTGGTTCCTCGAAGAATATCTCTCCACGAGTTCTGAAGGAGAGAGCTGAGGCACTGTGTGTGTACAACCACATAAAATATTCAACAAGTGAGCACAGAGAGGACAACTGCCAGGATGTACGAGACTGACAGATAATATTAAACTACAATCCTGTATAATTAACATGTATAGAAGGTAATATAATAGAGGGGATAATCAGCAGAAAAAGTGGAGTGCCATGAAAAGAGTGGTTTTGTACTCAACAATCAGCGTGGTATTACTGATTGGAAAATCTTGTCTCACAATCTTCCTTGAGGTCATTGACAAAACAACAGAAATAAAGCAAGCAAGCAAGAGAGAGAGAGAGAGGTGGAGGAGGAGGAATGGTGAGTTTTTTTATTCTTGAACTTCAGAAATACTTTTGACACAGTACCACATAATGACAAAAGATAGAGAAACTGGAAGGTATTAAAGTAGTTCAAGAAATACCTAATAGGAAAGAGGTATGATAAGGCTCTCGAATCTAGAAGTGAACCCATCAGCGGCCACTTTAGAGGTGGGGCCAGGAGCTTAGACTCGACCCCTGAAACAGCATATAGAAAAATGCATAAAGGTGAGAAAACACACACACACACACACACACACACACACACACACACACACACACACAAACCTGGATGGGAAAGACAATGGGACAAAGAATGATGGAGGTGACTGATGGTTTATGTTCTTATGGAGACTAATGGGGGTGAGGAAGTACGAGTTAGAATGAGGAGAAATGCCAGGTTATTTTGCTCATTGGCTGCATAGAAAGATAAGAAGATGAAAATTTTTCTGAGAACATGCAATCGTTGTCAATGCAATCATTGTCAATGCAATCATTGTCAATGCAATCATTGCAGGTTGAACGTTTCCTTGTAGACAGTACAGCTCGGAACAGGATAATGAGACAGAAAGCACATCTGATGAATTTACATTACTGTTGGTTCTACCCAGATTGGGACAGGATGGAAATGGAGAGGAAACAGTTGAGGTAGAAAGTAAAAACCAGCATTCATAAAAACGTTAATCTTGGGGAAAGAAGCAGCCTCACAGAACTACCCTTCCCCTTCCCCCTCCCCTTCCCCTTCCCCTTCCCCTTCCCCTTCCCTAGCAGAACCAACTCACAGTTTACAGCCACTTCTCCAGCTCAATCATTAACCCCAAAAACTATCCCTCTCACCCTTCTTACTACATAAATCCTTACCCCTCTCTCTCTGAACACAGCAAAGTCATTCCCACCTTCTACACTCCTAACAGACGTGCAACAAAAAAAAATGAAACTTGATAACATACCAGGGCATAGCAAGGAAAGGAAGCTCAGAGTACGGCACGTATATGAAGGAGGATTATCCAATAAGAGGGGTAACTTCAGACATCATAGCTACCAAATAAACAAAGCTAATTGAGATGATAACAGATGAGAGAAACATGACAGGTAGGGGAGTTGCATTGCTAACGAGTAACCAGTAGAGTTTCAGAAAGATTAAAGGGATTAATTAAAGGAACTTACTCAGATGACCTCTAAGTCGGAACAATCAAAAGTGGAGACCCACAGTTGTGATTCACAACACGTCAGTTAAAAATAGGAGACCCAGACATCAGTTTGAAGACAACAAAGTGACTGACACCGTATGAGAACCAGTAAGGAGCTCAAACAATAACATGAGTAATTATTGGCTAATTTCAATAGATAGTAGGTTGGTAGACGGCACCCACACAGGGACATTGTACCGTCCTGACAGGTTGGTACACAGCACCCACACAGGGACATTGTACCGTCCTGACAGGTTGGTACACAGCACCCACACAGGAACATTGTACCGTCCTGACAGGTTGGTACACAGCACCCACACAGGGACATTGTACCGTTCTGACAGGTTGGTACACAGCACCCACACAGGAACACTGTACCGTCCTGACAGGTTGGTACACAGCACCCACACAGGAACATTGTACCGTCCTGACAGGTTGGTACACGGCACCCACACAGGAACATTGTACCGTTCTGACAGGTTGGTACACAGCACCCACACAGGAACATTGTACCGTCCTGACAGGTTGGTACACAGCACCCACACAGGAACATTGTACCGTCCTGACAGGTTGGTACACAGCACCCACACAGGAACATTGTACCGTCCTGACAGGTTGGTACACAGCACCCACACAGGAACATTGTACCGTCCTGACAGGTTGGTAGACGGCAACCACTCAGGGAGATTGTACAATTCTGCCAGATGATTGTGAGTCGGAAACACGTAATTGTTTAAGAACATAAGAACATAAGAAAGAAGGAACACTGCAGCAGGCCTACTGGCCCATGCGAGGCAAGTCCAAGTCTCCCACCAGCTTAAGCCAATGCCCCGACCCAGCCAGGTCAGGTTACATTCACTTAAGGAAGGAGCACGGCATCTGACCTAGTAGCACAAGCAAGTCAGGACCAACTCACACCCAACAGCACCCACTCATATATTTATCTAGCCTATTTTTAAAACTACACAACGTTTTAGCCTCTATAACTGTAATCGGGAGTTTGTTCCACAATGATAAGATTGCTGGTGTCTTTTCTTTCTGGCTAATAAAGACGAAATTAGAGGTACATCTTGCTGCCTCTTCTTGCACTTAGGTCATACTACACATATATGTTTATGTATAAACACCCATCTGAGTTTACTTTTATTTTATTAATAGTTCTTATCCTTATATATTTTCTTTCAATTCCACGGGGAAGTGGAGAAGAATCCTTCCTTCGTAACCATGCATGTCGTAAGAGGCGAGCTAGTAACCTCTTCTCCTGTATTAATTAATATAAAAGAAAAACTTTACAAACAGAGCCAGCCTCTACCTTCATCACCACGTTACACCAGGTCCCCTTTCTGGCTCTCTCTGGCTCAGACCACATACCCATCACCCTTCACATCTCTTAAAACCCTATTCTCATTCCCTCAAGACATATTCCGTCCTTCTCTAGGGCAAACTGGGACTATTTTAAACAACACTTAAACAACACTAACCTCTCACATAACTTCGATAACAGACCTACATCAGACATCGACACACAGATAGCTCTTATACAAGACTCTATAACACAGGCTGCTGAAAATGCAGTTCCTAAAAACAGTACACTGTCAGATACTCCTTCCGTCCTTCTATAAGGACGAAATGCCTTCTCCTCTGCTACCGCCACCGCTTTGCCACCAACCACCACAGATATGCGCACGTCAGTAGAGATCTCACCTTCTTGAGAAACATCATCCGTAGCTTGGATGATGACCATGCCAAACACTGGCTATCCCTCATCCAGGCTGCTGATTCACGCTGCATTCGGGACCCCAGAGAATTCTGGGCTTTCATCCGGAAGGTCACTGGAGTCCCAAAAACAACACACTTCCAACACACAACAACACAAACATCACAGACCCAACACAAGCAGCACATGCCTTCAAAGACATATAGAACAATATTTTCCACCCTCACCCTCCTGATCCAGCTGCACAAGAGCACACACATGCTGTAGAACACTGGGTCTCCACACATAGACAAACAAACAAACAAATTTTATTTCATTGCAGGTTACATGGGTATTGGAAGTTACAATGTAAATTGAGTGCAAGGAGAGCCACTGACATGCCATGGCATTAGGGGCAGCTTATTCTAGTCCTTAAAAACTAGGTACTTAATATTAGAGAAATTTATTGAGTTTATTCTAGTTAAAAATTATTTTCAAAATTACAATATGATGAAATTTTACTGTTTAAATTATTATATAATGATATTAGATCTTAGATTGTTACAGGTGTTAAGATTCTTGAATGATAATATGGAATTGAGATTATCTTAAGGAAAATAACATTGAGCATTTTTGACATTAACTTATAATATGAGTAGGGGGTAACATAATAGTAACATATTATTAAAAATTGAGATTATCGTATAGGAAAGTAACAATGAGCATTTTTCAAAGTAGTTTATAGCATGATCATTTAGGTTTGGGTGAGTAGGTGGTTTTTGAGTTGAGTCTTAAATTGATTTTCAGACAAGATTATCTTAATATTTACTGGTAATGAATTCCAGATTCTGGGGCCCTTTATGTGCATAGAATTTTTACATAGGTTGATATGAACACGGGGTATATCAAAAAGTGATCTGTGTCGTGTGTTGTGGTCATGGGTCCTATTAAAGTTGGTGAGGAGAGTTTTGAGCAGAGGGTTTATATTAGAGTGTAAAGTTTTATATATGTAGTAGGCACAAGAGTAAGTATGAATGTTCTTTACGGTGAGTAGTTTGAGACTTTTGAATATTGGTGGAGTATGCTGTCTAGAGTGGGAATTTGTTATCATTCTGACTGCGGCCTTTTGTTGTGTTATGAGTGGTCTAAGGTGATTTAACGTTGTTGATCCCCATGCACAGATTCCATAGGTGAGATACGGGTAGATAAGTGAATGATATAGTGCAAGGAGAGCTGATTGAGGTACATAATAGCGTATCTTTGATAATATGCCTACTGTCTTCGAGATTTTCTTGGAAATTTGTTGTATATGTGTTTGGAATTTAAGGCTACTGTCAAGGTGGATTCCTAGGAATTTTCCCTCTGTGAGTCTTGTGATGGGTGTACCATTAAGTGTTATGTTAAGTGGAACATTTGTGACTTTGCTTCCAAACTGTATGAAGTAGGTCTTGTCAGTATTGAGAGTAAGCTTGTTAGTCGTCATCCATGTTGATATTTTCTGTAATTCGGCATTAACAGTGTTGGCCAGTATAACTGGATTTGGGTGAGAGAAGACATATGTTGTGTCATCTGCAAATAAAATGGGTTTGAGTAGTTGTGATGCATTCGGTAGGTCATTTATGTAAATGAGGAATAGGAGTGGCCCCAGGACACTTCCTTGAGGGACTCCGATTGTAATTGGTTGTGTGGAAGAGTTCTCTCCATTTGTGTACACGTATTGGCTTCTGTTGGTGAGGTATGATTTTAGGTAGTTGAGTGGGTGCCCCCTTATACCATAGTGTGCTAATTTTGTGAGCAGTAAATCATGGTCGACTGTATCAAAAGCTTTGCGGAGATCAATGAAGATTCCCAGTGGGACTTCTTTTTTCTCAAGTGCTGTATATATTAACTCCAACATGTGTGTAATAGCATCGTTTGTGCTCTTGTTTGTCCTGAATCCAAATTGACAGGGGTTGAGTACATTGTGTGAGACGAGGTAGGAATAGATTTGTCTATGAATTAATTTTTCGAAGATTTTAGAAAGCAATGGTAAATTAGAAATTGGTCTATAATTATTCAGGTCTGTCGTGACCCTATTATACAACTATCCTCCCTCACCTCCACCCATATTCGCAACACTCCTTTCTCTCAACCTCTTGTTAAATACTTAATCTTGAAGCTTCCTCCCAAAGCACCTGGAGCGTCTGGGCTTTCTCACCACATTCTCCGCCACCTCCCTGACTCTGTCATTTCCGGTCTTACTGACGTTTACAATGCCTGCCTTGCTTCTGACTACTTCCCTTCCCCATTCAAATCTGCTATAGCCACACTCATCCCCAAACCCAACAAGAACCCAACTCACCCGAGAAACTATAGACCCATCAGCCTACTAAAAACCCTCGGTAAGACATTTGAAGCACTCATAAACCAAAGACTAAGGACTCACCTAGAGACTAACCACCTCCTGACGGACCGACAATTTTTCTTCCGCCAACACCACTCGACACAAGCAGCTCTAAACATCATTCTGAACTATATTCTAATCAATAAGGCTCAAGGATATACAACGGCCCTGGTTGCTAAGGACGTGTAGAAAACCTTCGACACGGTCTGGCACTCGGGGCTCAAGTACAAGCTATGTAACCTTTTTGACCTTCCCCCGAATGCCAAAAAATTACTATGCAACTTCCTTGATGGTCGTACGATGCGAATTAAGTTCAGAAACTGTCTCTCTGACTCCTCCACCCTTCATGCTGGAGTTTCCCAAGGATCTGTGCTCTCTCCTACCTTGTACATCCTTTACACAAACGACATTCCTGACCCAGCACATCACAACACACTCACACTAGCATATGCTGATGACTTCACATAACTCACCGCACACGAACAATGCAGATATCTATCACTCAGAACACAACGCGAGGTAGACAGGATCAGTTCCTGGGAGATTGGCGATTAAAACCAATGTCAATAAATTTAAGATTATCTACTTCTTCCCAAAAGGACGCCCACCACTACCTGTTGACCTCAGAACCACCACTACAAGAACACCCATTCCACGAACACGCAACACCACAATCCTAGGAGTTAATTTGGACTCCAGTCTCAGACTACACACCCAAATAAACGCCAAAAGAGCTATAGCAAGTTCTTCCCTTGGGCGACTGTACAAGCTCAGAGGCTCACACCATCACACTAAACTACACTTGTACAAGGCCCTTATACGACCACTTATCACTTATAAACCTCTTGCTCTTTCTCTCGCTGCCAAAACAAACGTACTGAAACTGCAGCGAATCCATAACCGTGCATTACGGTGGGTGCTGGTCGTGGAGTGGGCGTGCACCGCGGTGGGTGCTGGGCGTGGCGTGGGCGTGCACTGCGGTGAGTGCTGGGCGTGGCGTGGGATGACTTTGCCACAAGCGAGTCTCTCCACACCGGGACTGGCACCCCGGCGCTGAACGTGTTCTGGAAAGAACTCAGTGACAGACATTTAGACCGACTAGAAACCCATCAAAACACTTGGACAACATTCCTTGAAGTCATCAGACGGCCATACAACACTCTAAACCTCTTCCAATCCCTTTACAATCCTGCTCCTCCTCCTCTCTACACCTAAACCTATCCCTTCTTCTAATTTCTTAACTTCTGCAGGTGTGGACCTTAAAAGACGTGCTTTTACCAAGCTAACTTTCACGTCTTCCCTTCTCCAACTCAGTTTGCATTTAAAAAGCAGACAACAGCAAATCAGTCTTGACGTTGTGCCGCCACCTGTGTGAATGTCCTGTGACACCATTGCGCCAAACACGTTCTTGCAGTCAGCACGGCTCAGCAACTATTTCCTCAACTATGTCAACCAACGCTATGCAACTGGGTTTAGCCCCGGCTCTTTTCCTCCATTCTTTTATACCTTCCTCTCACCCACTGTTCTTCCTCTTTCCAATCTCCCTTTCACCCACATGGGTCTTACCTGTGAGTATTCGATTCGATATAGTTGGGATGTTTGAATGTGAGTGGATGCAGTGCAGATAATAGGAAACAGATGCTTGTGGATGTTATGAATGAAAACAAGCTGGATGTATTCACCTTATGCGAAATAAAGCCGAAAAGGGTAGGATAATTTTAGTAGGAAAAATAAATAAGATTAGAAAAAGTATATGCGAGAGTTGAGGGAGTAGCGGTTATGTTGAACGATCACTTATGGAAGGAAAAGAGGGAATATAAATGTATAAATTTAAGGATTATGTGAATTAAAATAAGGGTCAGTTGCGAAATGTGAGTAATACTAAGTATTTATGTACCTGGAGAAGAGAACAGAGGAGAGAGAGAGAGAGAGATTTTGAGAGATGTTAAGCGATTGTTTACGGAGTTTTGAACCAAATGAGAGTAATTGTGGTTGGGGACCTAAATGGTAGAAAAAGATAAACTGTTATAGAGGGCGTTGTAGGTAAGATAAGCAACACTTATGTATAATTCTTCCGAAAGGTTTAACCTACACAGTAGCCTTCTGCTGCCTCCTTTTTTATTCATCTGAAGAAACCTAATGTGTAGGGTAAACGTTTCAGAATAAAGACGCCTAACTGTTACACGTAGGTATTATATATCATTATTGTATTTACAAGCATAGTAGGTAAGTCTTGGGTAAATTATAATGGAGGCCTTTAATTGAACTTTGTATGGAAAGAGGATTTGTAATAGGTAACACATATTTTAAGAAAGAGGATAAATAAGCACACGAGATGCAGAATGACACAGGACGTAATGACAGCACTTTGCTGGACTATTCATTAGTGGATAGAAGAGGGGTGAAGGGTAGACCTCTTGACGTCCATGTTTTTAGAGAGTGAACAGATATATCAGATCATTTTTTTAGTTGTAGCTACTGTGAGAGAAGAGGACGATGGCTTACAAGAAGAAAGGCATGGGTGAAGGTCAAGTTTAAGTTTGTAAACTAAAGGAGGTAGTTAGTGTAAAATATAAGCAATTGTTGGCAGAAAGATGGGTTAGTGAAGGTATAGGTAATAAGGAGAAGGCTTAAGATGTATGGGGAAGATTTAAGATTACTGAGTTAGTGTGAAACAAAAGTTTGTGGATATAGTTGAGTGGGCGAGGGGAGGAAGAGGAGCATTTGCTGGAAGGATGAGGTAAAGAGTGCGGTAAGATAGAACAAGATAATATTTAATAAATTATGTAAGGAAGGATACACAAAGAGACCGAATATAGAGTAAGAAACTTATACCGACGTTTCGGTCCGACTTGGACCATAAACTAGATACAAATAAGGGCGAAGGGAAGGGAGCCAGTATATATACGCAAAGGGGCAGCGGGGCCGGGAGTAGTAGAACGAGAGGACGTAGAGGTATAATTGTAGAAATAGTGGTAGAGTAGTAAAATAAGTAGTGCAGAAGTGGAAGAGTTGGCAGTAAGAAATGAGCAGTGAGACGTGAGTCAGAGTTGAGTGTTAGTGAAGCAATGGTAGTGGAAGTAGTCTAAAAACAAGAGAAAAAAAAAAAAGGTTGAGTCCCGGCCCCGCCTCTCTCTCTCGTTTATAAACTAGCTTCCTTCCCTTCGCGCTTCTCTGTGACTAGTTAATGGTCCAAGTCGAACCGAAACGTCGTCATAAATTTGATTCTCCTTTGTGCGGAAAAGTTGTGAATTGTTCCAGTCACATCACCTTTTTTATTTTTTATATAAGGAAGGTGGAGAATATGGAGAGTAAAAGAGAGAACAAACGAGTCGGTGAGATTCTGTCAACAAATTTTGCTGAAAATAAGAAATTTTTTGGAGTGAGAAAAATAAACTGAGAAAGCTTTGGGAACGAATGTAGCTAACGATGAGAAACAGAAGAGGGGAATTATTAGTTGGGAAGTTGGAGGAATTGAGGCGGGAATATTTTGATGTGCTGTTTGATGTTGCTAAGCGGATGGAAGCAGTGATTCATGCAGTGACCAGGCAAGAATAACATCTTATAAGAGCGAGGAAGTGTCGACTCTGAGTCTGAGAGAGGTACTTGAGTTATTAGGTAAAACGAAAGAGGGTAGAGCGGCTTGCATTGTTGAGATCAAGACAGAAATATGAAGAGCAGGTGGGGATATAGTTTTTGATAGGTTGGTGCATTTGTTCAATAGATGTATGAAAGAGGGGAATGCACCTGGGGATTGGCAGATTAGTTTTTTTTTGTACAAAGAAAAAAAGGGAAGAAAAGAGAGTGTAAGAATTATAGTCTGCTGAGTATACCTGGTAAGGTGTATGGTAGAGCTATTACTGGAGGAATTAAGAATAAGACGGAGAGCAGCATCGCAGATGAACAGGGAGGATTTAGGGAAAGTACACGATGAGTAGACTCATGTTTATATTGAAACATATAAGTGAACAGTATTTAGATAAAAGTAAGGAAGTTTTAGTTGAATTTATGGATTTAGAAAAGACATATGATAGGGTGGATAGGGAAGCAGCGTGGAAAATGTTGCATGTTTATGGAATATGGTTACTGGAAGCAGATAAGAATTTTATGAAGATAACGAGGCTCAGGTTAAGGTATGTAGGATAGAGATTATTTTCCCGTAAAAGTAAGCATTAGCCAGGGATGAATATCACATTTATATGGAAGTAAATACTAGGGTGTTGGGGAGAAGTGTGGGATTAAAACAGACACTTGTTACAGTTGCTGTTTTGCCGGTGACACTGGTGGTGACACTGGTGGTGACACTGGTGGTGACACTGGTGGTGACGCTGGTGGTGACACTGGTGGTGACACTGGTGGTGACACTGGTGGTGACACTGGTGGTGACAATGGTGGTGACAATGGTGGTGACACTGGTGGTGACACTGGTGTTCTCGGGAGATGCTGGAGAACAGTTGCAAAGGTCTGTCGACGAATTTAAGAGTGTATGTAAAAGAAGGAAAATAAAAGTGAACATAGGAAAGAGCAAGGTGATGAGCATAACAAAAAAAATAGGTAATAAAATATTGGATATCTAATTGGAATGAAGAAGTAAGAAGGAAAAGATTGTGCTCAGATATTCTGAAGTGGACTCGTTGAGCGACGGTTTAACACGAGATGAACCAGAGAATTCCAGAGAACTGATGAGGTGGAAAAAGGTGGGTGGTGCATTGAGGAATCTGTGAAGACAAAAAACGTTTCTTATGGAGGCAAAAGTAGGAACTGTACGAGAATATAGTGGTACCAACCCATGCTTCACAGTGTGTGAAGCATGGATTGTGAATGTTGCCGCAAGAAGAGGCTAGAGGCAATTAATGTGTCTGATGGCAATGTGTGGTGTAAATATTATGCTGATAATTCGTAGTTTAGAGATTAGAAGCAGGTGCAGAATTACTAAAATTATATCCAGAGGGCTATGGAGGGAGTTGTAGAGGCATGAGCAATTAGAGAGGATGAAGACAAACAGGATGACTTGGAGAGTCTGTGGTGGAGGGAATCCTGGGTAGGGTCGCCTTATGAAAGGTAGAAGGCAAGTGGTAAAGAAAATTTTGTGAGGAGCTTGAGCATCCAGCAAGCGTCCATGGAAACCGGTTAACTGGGGGTTGAAAGTACAGGTCCTGCACTCTGAAAGAGAGATGGGAATATCGCAGTTTGGAGAGGCATTTGAGATGTATCTATGCCCGCCTCCATCAACACAGTGATGGAGTAAGTGATGGTGACAGTGTTCTTTTTTGGGTCACCCTTCCTCGATGTGAAACGGCCGGTCTGTTAAAAAAAATAATTGACAATTCAATAGAATATGAGAAGCGAGAGTCACATGAGAGGCTGAGACCGTGCAAGGCTAAGATGATGACGGTGGTTATCAACAATTTGTGTCAACACTAAGATCAAAGTAATAGAGAGAATAAGAAACCTGCAAACCTGGCTCTTGAATTTCCCACAAGTACATCTGGAGAAGGTTTCGGGGTTCAACGCCCCCGCGGCCCGGACTGTGACCAGGCTTCGCAGTGGATCAGAGCCTGATCAAAACAGGGTAACTGCTGGCCGCACATAAACTGACGTACGAAACACAGCCCGGCTGATCAAGTACTGACATAAGGTCTGTTGGTAATCCCCCTTATGTATGCTGGGAGGCAGTTGAACAGTCTTGGTCCCATGACATTTATTGTGTTGTCTCTTAACGTACTCGTGGCACCCCTGCTTTTCAGTGGAGGGATGTTGCACCACCTGCCGAGGCTTTTGCTTTCGTAGAGAGTGATTTTCGTGTGTAAATTTGGTACTAATCCTTCTGGGATTTTCCAAGTGTATATTATCATGTATCTTTCTCGCCTGCATTACAGGGAATGCAAGTCAAGGAACTTCAACCGTTCCCAGTAATTTAGGTGTTTTATTGTACTCATGTGTACCTAGAAGGTTCTCTGTACATTCTCCAGGTCAGCAATTTCACTTGCCTTGAAAGGCGCCGTTAGTGTATTGCAATATTCCAGCCTAGAGAGAACAAGAAATTTGAAGAGAATCATCATGGGCTTGGCATCCCTAGTATTGAAGGTTCTCGTTATCCATCCTATCATTTTTCTATCAGATGTGGTAGATACGTTGTTGTGATCTTTGAAGGTGAGATCCTCTAGCATTATCACACCCACGTTCTTCACATAAGTTTCTCGTTCTATTGTGTAGTTGGAATTTTTTTTATTCCTCAACTTTTCGATTTAGGAGTACTTGAAATTTCTATTCATTGAACTTCATATTGTTTTCTGCGCCCTATTTAAAGTTTTGGTTGACGTCCGCTTGGAGTCTTGCAGTGTCTTCGTTGGAGGACACTGTCATGCAACAGGAAGGGTGGTGGAGTGACGATGTATGTCAGAGATAATTTAAATTGTTGTGAAAAATTAATTTTGGGAGTGATTTACAGGTCCCCCAAGCCTTGATAGGGAGTGCAGTAAGCTGCTATGGGACGAAATTCATAAGGCGTCTAGATATGAAAATGTTGTGTTAATGGGAGATTTTAACTTTACACAAATTGATTGGAACAATGTGACAGGAAATCTTGAGTCAAGTGACTTTCTTGATACAGTTCAGGATTGATTTTTAAAACAGTTTGTGACAGAACCAACTAGAGGAAACAACTTGCTTGATTTGGTTCTTGCTAACAAAGAATCACTAGTTAATAATCTTGAGGTTAATGAAGAGCTTGGGGAAAGCGATCACAAATCACTTAGTTTCAATATATCATGGAATTACCCAGATAACTGCTATCAAGTCTCAGTTCCAGACACTGCGACTAGCCAAGGACTCGAACCCCTGTTGTTTTGACTCACCTCATGGTGAGCGAAAACCAAATGACGCTCTAACCCACATGATTTTGTGGTCCTTTGGGTTAGAGCGTCATGTGGTTTTCGCTCACCATGAGGCGGGCCAAAACAGCATGGGTTCGAGTCCTTGGCTAGTCGCAGTGTTATTATTGATCAATACCACTAGTTCATGGGTACAATAATGTATGTAAATGCGTAAAATACAACATTTTTATTGGTTATTGTTTTAAAGTATACCTAGCTTCTAATAAAACTATATTACGGGTAAGCAAAAACATGTTACAACGTCACATTTTACAAAGTCACAATGTGACTTTGTAAATGGTCGAAGTTGGACCGAAACATCTTCGTCAGCTCCTCTCTCCTACTCGCGGGTTATCTGTGTATTGTTAAAGTCACCGTATTGTGCTATTTTCTTATTTATATTACATATATGTGGAGCATTATAACCTCTACTATAAGTGGGTATGGGGGGGACATGATAACGACATATAAAATACTGTGAGGAATTGACAAGGGGAACAGGGAAAGAATGTTTCAGAAATGGGGCACAGAAAATGGGATCACAAATGGAATATAAAACTAAGATGAATCACATGAATGTTAGAAATATTTCTTCAGCCATAGAGTTGTCAGGAACTGGAGCAATATGGGGAGTAATGTAGTGGAGGCAGGAACCATACACAGCTTAAAGGAGAGTTACGACACAGCTTTGAGAGCTGGGAGTGGACCTAGTAGCTACCAGCGAAGAGGAGGGACCAGGAGCAGGGAGTCGACCCCTGCAACCACAAATAAGGTGAGTATATACTCACATATAAATTAACATTAAAAAATAAGTATTAATAAATACTTGCTTGACGAGGGTCAGACTGGACGTCACTTTGCCTCTGAGATAAAACAAAAATAAAATGTATGTCGAGCGGTTATCTCGTGAATGAGATCTGTCAATCATCAATTTTAATTGTATAGGGGAAGTAATTGTTGGTGGGAAGTGAAGTTTTGATTGTTAGTCCGTATGGTGAGTGTGTGTGTGTGTGTACGAGTGAGTGTGTGTGAGTGTGTACGAGTGTGTGTGAGTGTGTGTGTGTGTACGCGTGAGAGTGTGTGTGTGAGTGTGTGTGTATGTGTGCTCTCCTAGTTGTACTCACCTAGTTGTGGTTGCAGGGGTCGCGTCACAGCTCCTGGCCCCGCCTCTTCACTGGCCGCTATTGAGTCACTCTTCCTGCTCCATGAGCTTTATCATACCTCTTCTTAAAGCTATGTATGGATCCTGCCTCCACTACATCACTTCCCAGACTATTCCACTTCCTGACAACTCTGTGACTGAAGAAATACTTCCTAACATCCCTGTGATTCATCTGAGTCTTCGACATCCAACTGTGTCCCCTTGTTGCTGTGTCCCATCTCTGGAACATCCTGTCTCTGTCCACCTTGTCGATTTCTCTCAGTATTTTATATGTCGTTATCATGTCTTCCCTATCTCTCCTGTCCTCCAGTGTCGTCAGGTCGATTTTCCTTAACCTCTCCTTGCAGGACATACCCCTTAGCTCCGGCATTAGTCTTGTTGCAAACCTTTGCACTTTATTTTCCTTACGTGCTTGGCTAGGTGTGGGTTCCAAACTGGTGTTGCGTACTCCAATATGGGCCTAACATACACAGTGTACAAGATCCTGAACGATTCCTTATTAAGATGTCGGAATGCTGTTCTTAGGTTTGCTAGGCGCCCGAATGCTGCAGCACTTATTTGGTTGATGTGCGCCTCAGGAGATGTGCCTGATGTAATACTCAAACCAAGATCTTTTTCCTTGAGTGAGGTTTGTAGTCTCTGGCCCCCTAGACTGTACTCCGTCTGTGGTCTTCTTTGCCCTTTCCCAATCTTAATGACTTTGCACTTGGTGGGGGGTTGAACTCCAGGAGCCAGTTGCTGGGCCAGGCCTGCAGCCTGTCCAGATCCCTTTGTAGGTCTGCCTGGTCCTCGCCCGATTGGATTTTTCTCATCAACTTTACATCATCTGCAAACAGGGACACTTCGGAGTCTACTCCTTCCGTCATTTCATTCACAAATACCAGAAACAGCACCGGTCCTAGGACTGACCCCTGTGGAACTCCACTCGTCACAGGCGCCCACTCTGACACCTCGTCGCGCACCATAACTCGCTGTTGTCTTCCTGACAGGTATTCAGTGATCCATTGTAGTGTCTTCCCTGTTATCCCTGCCTGGTCCTCCAGCTTTTGCACTAATCTCTTCTGTGGAACTGTGTCAAACGCCTTCTTACAGTACAAGAAAATGTAATCTACCCACCCCTCTCTCTCTAGTCTTACTGCTGTCACCCTGTCATAGAACTCCAGTAGGTTTGTGACACAGGATTTCCCGTCCCTGAAACCGTGTTGGCTGTCGTTGATAAGCTCATTCCTTTCTAGGTGCTCCATCACTCTTCTCCTGATAATCTTCTCCATGACTTTGTATACTATACATGTCAGTGACACTGGTCTGTAGTTTAGTGCTTTGTGTCTGTCTTCTTTTTTTAAAAATTGGGACTACATTTGCTGTCTTTCATACCTCAGGTAGTCGCCTGTTTCGATAGATGTTGTTAAGGATACACATATATCCTCTGCTCTCTCCCTCAGGACCCATGGAGAAATGTTATCCGGCCCCATCGCCTTTGAGGTATCTAGCTCACTTAGGAGCCACTTCACTTCTTCCTCGGTTGTATGTATTGTGTCCAACACTTGATGGTGTACCCCACCTCTCCGTCTTTCTGGAGTCCCTTCTGTCTCCTCTGTGAACACTTTGAATCTCACGTTGAGTTCCTCACACACTTCACGGTCGTTTCTTGTGATCTCTTTGTATGAGTGTGAGAGTGTGTGTATGGGTGTGTGTGCTTGTGTATGTGTGGTAGTGTGTGCTTGGCAGTGTGTGTATGTCTGTGTTAGTGTGTGTGTGTAGTAGTAGTAATGTGTGTGTGTATGTGTGTGTGTGTGTGTGTGTGTGTGTGTGTGTATGTGTACTCACCTAATTGTGGTTGCAGGGATCGATTCACAGCTCCTGGCCCCTCCTCTTCACTGGTCGCTACTACGTCACTCTCTTCCTAATCAATGAGCTTCATCGTTCCTCTTCTTAAAGCTATGTGTACTACCTGCCTCCACTACCTCACTTTCCAGACTATTCCACTTCCTGACAATTTTATGACTGAAGAAATACTTCCTAACATCCTTGTGACTCATCTGAGTCTTCAACTTCCAATTGTGACCTTGTTCATGAGTTACGTACCATGACTTGCTGCTTCCTTCTTGTCAGGTATTCTCTGATCCATTGCAGTGCCTTCCCTGTTATACATGCCTGGACCTCCAGCTTTTGCACTAATCTCTTGTGTGGAACTGTGTCATACTGTTGTCACCTTGTCGTAGAACTCCAGTAGGTTTGTGAATCTGTACTTGTTATCGTGTTTTAGCTCATTCCTTTCTAGGTGCTCCACCATTCTTCTCATGAAAATTTTCTCCATGACTTTGCATACTATGCATGCTGTCTTCCATTCCTCAGGTAGTCGACCTGTTTCGATAGATGTGTTGATAGATGTGTTGAAGATTGTTTTACGCAGAGTGCCCCTGCTCCCTCTTTCATGATCCATGGAGAGATGTTATCCGGCCCCATCGCCTTTGAGGTATCTAGTTTGCTTAGCAGCCTCCTCACCTCTTCCTCGGTTGTATGTATTGTGTCTGGCACATGGTGGTGTACCCCAACCCTCCATATTTTAGGAGTCCTTTCCGTATCCACTGTGAACACTTCTTTCAATCTCACGTTGAGATCCTCATACAATTCTCGGTCATTTCACCTTCTTCTTTCCTCAGCCTTACTACCTGGTCTTTGACTGTTGTTTTCCTCCTGATTTAATTGTACAACAGCTTTGGGTCGGACTTGGCTTTCACCCCTGTGTCATTTTCGTATTGTCGTTGGGCCTTCCTCCTTACCTGAGCATATTCATTTCTGGCTCTTCAACTACTCTCCTTAATCTCCTGGGTCCTTTCCCTCCTATACTTCTTCCATTCTCTAGCGCATTTAGTTTTAGCGCCTCTACACCTCTGGATGAACCATGGGCTCATTCTAGCCTTCTCATTATTTATGTTGCCCTTATGTACAAACCTGTCCTCTGCTGACTTGCATATTGTTGTCACGCATTCCATCATCTCTTTGACTGATTTCCCTGCCAGTTCTCTGTCCCACTGAAACTAGTGAAGGAAATTCCTCGTGCCTGTGTAGTCCTCTCTCTTGTAGTTTGGCTTCCTTCGCTCTGCACTTCTTGCTTCCATCTCCACTAGCAATTCTATATTTTTGAAGCTTGGAACCACATGATTACTTGCTCGGAGGGGCCTTTCATTTGTGATGTCCTCTATATCTGTACTAAAGGTGAATACTAGGTCCAGGCTTGGTGGTTTGTCTTTTCCTCTCTGGTAATGTCCCTAACGTGCTGATGCATGAGGTTTTCCAGTCCCACCTCCATCTTTGCCCTCCACGTTTCTGGCGCCCCTTTTGACTCCAGATTTTCCCAGTTGATTTCTTTGTGGTTGAAGTCACCCACAACCAGTAGCTTTGCTCTCTTCATATGGGCCCTTCTGGCCAATTTAACCAGTATGTCAACCATTGCTCTGTTACTCTCATCATATTCTTGTCTTGGCCTCCTCCAGTTCTGTGGTGGGTTATATATCACTGCAATTACCACCTTTGGAACTTCAGACTGAAGTGTTCCTATTATGTTGTCTCTTTCTTCTCCTCTGTCTCCTCTCTCCAGCTCCTCAAAATCCCATTGATTTTTGATGAGCAGTGCCACTCCTACACCCCCCTCTGTTCCCTCTGTCTTTCCTCAGAATCTAATATCCAGTTGGAAAGATGGCATCTGTTATCATTCCTCTGAGCTTGGTTTCTGTGTGAGCTATTATGTCCAGTGATACCTCTTTGAATCTTTCATGCCACTCTTCCCACTTATTCGTTTTTCCAACAGCGTTGGTGTACCATACCTTCAATTTCCTCTCCAACACTGCGTTCTGGGAAGTTTGTGGAGGTAGGCAGAATGGGAAAACCTGGTAGGGTGCTGTGGGATTCTATTGCATATTGTGGGGTGGGGGCTGTGAGTGTGGATTGTGGTTTGTATTGTGATATTGTGTTTGGCTGTGGGGTTCTGAGGGTGGTTCTGTGTGTTTTTGTGTTTGTTGTTCTGCCTGGCTCTGGTTGTCCTCTGCTGACTCTTTGTCTCTTTCTAGCACCTTTCGTTTCTGTGTCCTCTCCCTCAGTTGCTGTTGTTCTGTTCTTGTTCTGTCATAGTCTAGGAACAGCCTCTTTTATGTTTGTTTTCTTCTTCATGGTTTCTCTTGCAGGATCCTGTTCAACTCTGTTTCTATCTTGAAAATCAGTTTGACCAACCAATTTCACCTCATCAAGTACCCCTCCTATTCTCTGAAAATATTCCATCTCAGCATGTCCTCCTAGCTTACTTCTTTGATGATGTTTCCGATCTCTTGTTTTTCTTTCTGTCATCTTTCATTGTGTGTTCTCCCATCGCTCTCCTGAAGCCCGTGTATAAAGACTGACCTCACCCTCTCCTCCTCCTATTGCCTCATGCCTCTGTCTCTCTGGTTCCATTTGTACATAGCCATTGTCTCCATTATTTTTCCTGTAACTCATGGAGACTTGGTCGTGCCTCTGCATGGGACCCGTCATCTTCTCTATCTGCTTCCCCTTCATTTACCACTATCACTGCATCCAATGGCTCTTCCTCGTCGTTTCTCAGCCTTGCTTGGTGGACTGATAGGGTCCCTCGTTTAATATGGGTGTACCTGCTTTGGATGTCATGTCTATTCTGGGCACTGGCCTTGTAACTCGCTTCAACATATTTACCTCATTTTCTAAAGCCCTTATTTTGGCTTCTGTGGCTTCAGCTCGCAACACCCATTTCTTTTTCTCTGCCTCCATCCTCTTCTCCATTTTCACAGAAAGCATGCCTAGTTTGCTTTCCCAATCACGTTCCATCATTTTACATTCCTCTTCCTTCCATTCTTCCTTTCCAGGCAAATCTTCCTTTGATACCCTGTCTTCGACTTCCCCTCTTTGTGTGTGTGTGTGTGTGTACTCCCCTAAATATTGTTGCAGAGGTCAAGTCATAGCTCCTGACCCCAACTCTTCACTGGTCGCTACTAGGTCACTCCCTCCCTGCTCTGTGAGCTGTATCTTACCTCTTCTTAAAGTTAGGTATGGATCCTGCCTCCACCACCTCCCAATCCGGACTATTCCACTTCCTGACAACTCTGTGACTGAATAAATATTTTCTGACATCGCTGTGACTCATCTGAGTCTTCAACATACAATTGTGACCCCTTGTTGGTGTGTCCCATCTTTGAAACATCCTGTCCCTGTCCACCATGTCGATTCCTCTCAATATTTTATACGTGCTTATCATGTCCTCCCTGTCCTTCATGTCCTCCTGTGTTGTCATGTCGATTTCCCTTAACCTCTCCTCGTAGCACATGCTACGGTGTACAGAGTCCTGAACGACTCCTTACTGAAATGTCGGAATGCTATTCTTAGGTTTGCAAGTCGCCCATAAGCCGCAGCAGTTATTTGGCTGATGTGCTCGTCATGAGATGTGTTCGGTGTTTTATTCACCCCTAGATCCGTTTAATTGAATGAGGTTTATAGTCTTCTACTCCCTAGATTATATTCTGTCTGCGATCTTCTTTGCCCTTCCCCGATCTTCATGACTTTGCATTTGGCGGGGTTGAACTCCAAGAGCCATTTGCTGGACCAGGCTTGCAGTCTATTTAGATCCGTTCGTAGTCCTTCCTGGTTGTCCTCCGATTGAATTCTCCTCATTAACTTGACATCGTCTGCACTTCTGAGTCTATTCCTTCCGTCATGTCATTCACATATACCGGAAACAGCACTGGTCTTAGGACTGACCCCTGTGTAACCCCCCTCATCAAGAACCATGACTCACTGTTGCCTTCCCATCAGGTATACTGTGATCCATTGCAGTGCCTTCTCTGTTATACGCCTAGTCCTCCAGCTTTTGCAGTAATCTCGTGTGTAACTATCAAAAGTCTCCTTACAGTCCAAGAAAACGCAATATAGCCACCCCTCTCTCTCTTGTCTTACTTCTTTTATTTTCTCATACAACTCCAGCAGGTTTGTGACACTGGATTTCCCGTCCCTGAATCCGTGCTAGTTGTCGATGATGAGCTTATTCCTTTCTAGGTGTTCCACCACTCTTCTCCTGATAATCTTCTCCATGACTTTGCATACTATACACGTCAGTGACACTGGTCTGTAGTTTAGTGCTTCGTGACTGTCTCCTCTTTTAAAAATTGAGACTGTATTCGCTGTAGATAAATGGTTCAGAGAACCGACAAGTTGATATATTAGACACATGTGAAACACTTGGGTATCTTTATTGATGAAACGTTTCGCCACACAGTGGCTTTATCAGTCCATACAAAGGAGAATAGTGAAGAACAGGAGGAGTTTGAGGTAATCAGTCCCTCAACCTTGAGTCGATTTAGTCAGTCCATCAATCTTGAAAAGAATACAGCATATGTGCGAAGAAGTGGCTTATATACTGTAGGCAGGTGAGGTGCAGCAGTCGTAGGTTGTATCACATTTGACAAATGTGGAAGTAGGTCGTGCCTAAAGGTTAGGCAGGTAGTAGTAGCAGCAGTAGCCGACTACGGTGTTCTACACACCAACTCCAAGGCTGAGGTACTGATTACCTCATCTTTTGTATATAGTTCTACTGTCTTCAAGTTATGTCCTTGAATTTGTATTGATAAAGCCACTGGATGGCGATACGTCTACAATAAAGATACCCAGATGTTGCACATGTGTCTAAATTTTTCAACTTGTCGGTATTGTATACCGTTCATGTACAATTTTTACTGTGCTTGAGAGGTGCATGGGTAAGATTAGGGACAAGATAGGGCCACTTAAGAGTAACTCAGGACAAATCACGGACAGTGATAAGGATGTGTGTGAAATTTTCAATACTTACTTCCTCTCAGTTTTTACTCAGGAAGATACTAGCAGAATTCTAGAAATAATAAATTATGTAGAACGGAAGATAATAGACTATGCTCGATTGGGGTTCTAGTGACATGGTCCTCAGACAAATAGAGAAATTAAAACCTAACAAATCCCCAGGCCCTGAGGAACTGTTTGCAAGAGTTTTAAAGGAATGTAAAGAGGAACTTAGCAAACCTTTGGCAAATCTTTTCAATATATCACTACAAACTGGCATAGTGCCAGACAAGTGGAAAGGGGCAAATGTAATACCTATTTACAAGGCAGGTGACAGGTCCTTAGCTTCGAACTATAGACCAATAAGCCTTACCTCCATAGTTGGTAAATTTATGGAATCAATAATTGCCGAGGCAATTCGTAGCCATCTTAAAAAGCATAAATTGATTAATGAATCTCAACACGGTTTTACTAAAGGGCGTTCCTGTCTTACGAATTTACTAACTTTTTTCACTAAGGTGTTTGAGGAGGTAGATCATGGTAATGAATATGATATTGTGTATATGGACTTCAGTAAGGCTTTCGATAAAGTTCCACATCAGAGGCTACTGAGGAAACTTAAGGCACACGGAATAGGAGGAGAAATTTTTTCCTAGGTAGAGGCATGGTTGACAAATAGGCGGCAGAGAGTTTGCATAAATGGAGAGAAATCAGAATGGGGGCATGTCTCAACCGGTGTTCCACAGGGGTCAGTTTTGGGCCCCCTGTTGTTTACAATTTACATAAACGACATAGATGAGGGTATAAATAGCAACATAAGCAAATTTGCTGATGACACCAAAATAGGCCGTCCAATTCATTCTAATGAGGACATTAGAGCACTCCAGGATGATTTGAATAGACTGATGCAGTGGTCGGAGAAGTGGCATATGCAGTTTAATGTAGACAAATGCAAAGTTCTAAATGCTGGGCAGGACAATAACCATGCCACATATAAACTGAATAATGTAGATCTTAATACTTGTGATTGCGAGAAGGATTTAGAAGTTCTGGTTAGTAGTAATCTGAAACCAAGACAACAGTGCATAAGTGTTCGCAATAAAGCTAACAGAATCTTTGGCTTCATATCAAGAAGTATAAATAATAAAAGTCTTCAGGTTGTTCTTCAACTTTATATATCTTTGGTTAGGCCTCATTTAGATTATGCTGCACAGTTCTGGTCACCGTATTACAGAATGGATATAAATGCACTGGAAAACGTACAGAGGAGGATAACAAAGTTGATCCCATGTATCAGAAATCTTCCCTATGAGGATAGACAGAGGGCCTTGAATCTGCACTCTCTAGAAAGGCGTAGAATTAGGGGGTATATGATTGAGGTGTATAAATGGAAAACAGGAATAAATAAAGGGGATGTAAATAGCGTGCTGAAAATATCCAGCCAAGACAGGACTCGCAGCAATGGTTTCAAGTTGGAAAAGTTCAGATTCAGGAAGGATATAGGAAAGCACTGGTTTGGTAATAGAGTTGTCGATGAGTGGAACAAACTCCCGAGTACCGTCATTGAGGCTGGGATGTTGTGTAGTTTTAAAAATAGGTTAGATAAATACATGAGTGGGTGTGGGTGGGTGTGAGTTGGACCTGACTAGCTTGTGCTACTAGGTCAGATGCCGTACTAATTCCTTAAGTGGAAGTGACCTGACTACCTGGAGTTTACCTGGAGAGGGTTAAATCCAGGTGGTCGGCTAGATAAATATATGATTGGGTGCGGGTGGGTGTGAGTTGATCCTGACTAGCTTGTGCTACTAGGTCAGATGCCGTGCTCCTTCCTTAAGTGAATGTAACCTGACCTGGCTGGATCGGGGCATTGGCTTAAGCCGGTTGGAGACTTGGACCTGCCTCGCATGGGCCAGTAGGCCTGCTGCAGTGTTCTTTCATTCTTATGTTCTTATGTGAGTGCGTCTTGTCGGAAAGTGAGTGTTGAAAGATAGGGAGGGGTGAGAGGGGAGGGGGAGAGATGTGTCCTTCAATTCATAGGAAGGTGAAAGGGACTGTTGATTTTATTTTGTATTATAGTGATAAAGAACCCCAATATAGGAAGAATGTGCAAATATATAAAACAAGACTTAGGCTAGAACATTGGAATACTTTGCGAACTAAGCTCAGTCTCCTATATAATGTTCCTGAAAGATGTGAGCGTTTGCTGAGATTCTCAAAAAAATATTATATGAAACTCTAGCCTTAGGTGTCCCGTAGCTTGATCGCTAGCGCACTCAGCTCACACACTGAGGTCCGGAGATCGAATCCCCGGTACGACTGGAAAACATTAGGGACGAGTTTCCTTAAGACACCTGCTGTCCATGTTCACCCATCAGTTTAAAATGGGTACCTGGGTGTTAGTCGACTGGTGTGGGTCGCATCCTGGGACAAAACTGACCTAATTTGCGGGAAATGCTCAGCGTAAGAAGCAGCTCTTTATATAGTAGTATGTCATTGATGTCAGCTAGGCCTGTATATCTTGTACATGTACTTGTAGAAATAATAATAATATAATATCTTATTATTATTATTATTATTATTATTATTATTATTATTATTATTATTATTATTATTATTATTTTGTTATATATTTGTAAATAACCTATATGCTCGCATTTTTAAATTCTATTTTTTCCCTAAAAGCATATTGTGTACTTATATTGTGCAGACATGTAAAAAAAATATAAGTTCAATATCGTATAAATTAGATTAATTTATAATGAATAGGATTTGTGAGTACTATAAGCTCTTTGTATTGTTCTATTTCTTGCTCATTATCTATTATCCTTGACATCATATTTCTGATTTCTTCCTTACCTATCCGACTACTTTTATTCGTTGATTTTAATGTTCATGATGTGCTCTGGGGAAGGTCTCTCCGACTCTCATGGGAACCAGACAGAGGCTTTTCTCACCTCTCTCCCTCGCTAGGTCATAAACTTAGATCCTCGCATACATATTCTTTCCTATATCCTGTAAATCTCTGTATACGTTCTTCATCCCTAGTATTGAAATTTCACTGGTCTGTAGTACCTGATCCTCACTATAGCGATGATTTCCATCTCATTAATTCTGATTTACACTCGACCCTCTCGTCTCTCCCAGTGACAGGTTCTACGGGTAAATTGGGTGTTTATTTACTCCATACCTCTTTTCACAATGTTTATCCTGCTTCTTCCTTTTCAGACAGGCGATGGCAGCTTTTTACCACGTTTCTTGGATTAACATAATCGAAAATGTGTACCATGGTAGTCCCCTGACTGTGCTTGTGTTGAGCATTTAAAACTTGCTGCGTGGGGCAACTACCATAACACGAACTATAAACCGATTTCTATCATGTAAACAGACGCAAACACTACTAGCCCATTGTTATATTCGGGTGGCAAACGTGACTGTTAGCGTGTTCACGCATTCACTCATCTACTATGTGTACAGTTTGAAAAAAGGCATGGAATTTGGCTAACAAGTACTCTTTGAACTATTCTCCCATTCTTGTGGTTGCTGGTAATAGCATTGCGAACCCTGATAAAGTTGCTACAGGTGTTGAGCATCACCTATCCCGTGTATCCCAGAGGTTACATCTCTCTCCCTACTTTCCTTGAAACCCGGAAAATAGCGGCTTCTCTACTGCCCACACTACTGCCCACACTACTGTCCACACTACTGTCCACACTATTCACCTATCAATCGACAGCAACTGGGCCTGATGACATCCCACGTATTCGACGATCTCCTATATCTTTTCAATCTCATTTAGTCCCAACGGGGTTCTCCATCTTCAGTGGAAAACCGTTGATATTGTTCCTTTTCGTAGGCCAGGTACATCAGCCAATGACACCTCTCGGATACATACTCTTGCAATGTCTTTGCTAATAGTCATTCTGTTATTGCAGTCTTTGTCGATCATGAAAAGGGTTATGGCGTTGCAACACCTTAATCCAGGGGCATTCCTTAGGCCTCCCAGGCAATTTGTCTCTTTTACTTAGAGATTTCTTATTGAAAGAACGTTTCCATATCTGGGTAAATAATAGATTTTCATTCCTGTAGCGGCCTCTCTCTACTTACCTATTGCTCTGCTTCAAACTTGGCTCCTCACACGTGTTTAAATCTTCGCTTACTGAAATGCAATCAATAACTTCTACAAAATGCATTAATTTTCCTCTCGTTCCATTCTGTACTGTATGATTTCTGTTCCTCTGATGATAATACGTTCAAATTCCTCGGCATTTTGTTTGATTGCTGAATGTTGTAGAGTCCATGCATAACCTCCCGGAAGTAAGTTTATTAATTTACAAGTATACATAAATACAGTTACATGAATTATCATACATAACAGCATATTTGTACATTACCTAGGGTAACCCAAAAAAGTCTATATACTAGGAATAAGGTAAACTGAGTTATTTACATTAACATTAAAGAGAGGATCGGATTACAGTAATACAGTAATACAAGAAATCACTCTTCTTTCTTTTCTGTAGCTACATTCATTAAGTACCTTTTGGCTCTCTTCTTGAACTGGCTTAGGCTTTGACATGTGCAGACAGTCAGCTGCACTCCTTTATTGCTGTACAATGCAATATGTTTGAAGACTCACCACCGACTGTGAGTACTACAAAGTTGTGTTCCTTCTCCTAGTACTCTAATTGCTTTGGTTCTCAGCCTTTACAAACTTGGCAGAAAGATATTCTGGACAATGTTTGTGAGCAATTTTATAAACGTCATTATTCTTCATTTGTTTTACTCTGTTTTCAATATTCAGCATATCCAGTTGTTGCAATTCATCCTGGCCTACATGCTCTCTTGGACCCAGGTCCACCATGAATCTCACCATTTTGTTCTGGGTAATTTGTAGTTTGTCTTTCAGTATTTTCGTGTACGCAGAATTCCACGAAGAGCAAAAGTAATTTGTATACTAGTATTGTATAAG